>CM074721.1:540411946-540551946 GCA_037306005.1 Rhinophrynus dorsalis | reverse complement strand
ATCCAGTCTGACTACCACCATATCTAGGACTTCTCATAACCAGGGGCATCAGGAGATCTCTCCGTACAGTGGAACACAGCATTCCCTACTGTGGGTTCAGCGAAGATGGCCATTGGATCCAAGAGAATGGCTACCAGCGTCAGGTCTGGGATTGTGTCTACTGGATATATGACTGTGGCTATCACATTTTTCACTAAGAACTCAGTGCATTTTGGCCTATGCACTTAGGGCTACAGATCTGGAAAAACAGCAGCTGGCTATAGGTTTGTAGTCAAAAAAATATATTCCTCAAGACAAATGAGCCAATTCACCTATATGTTATCTATATAATTTATTGTCAGTTCATTTTATGTTAGTATTGATATTAATACCATATAATATTTATATCTACATTTTATTGTCTACAGAGGACCCTAGGAAATTGTATTATTGATACTATTATCGCAGTCCCATTGACTTCACACCTCATAGGATGTCTTGGATTCCACTGACCTATAGACCTGTTTCTTCTCACTTGATAGGGCTGGCCCCAGGACCTGCAAAATTATTTGATGTCTCTAAACCCCACTCGCTGCAGAATTTGAAACGTTTCTCATGCGTCTTAACATTATAAAATATCCCAGACCCTTTGCCTGTCAGACTCATTAAGACCTGGTACGTCTCAGGAGTTGTAGACATGGACCGCCAGAGAGCAGACAGGCTAATCGATCTTGCCCGAGAGTGTCTTTTGTTTGGAAAGTCTGCGGATGCCTTAAACTATCTCTACAAGGCTCAGAACATTTACCCCACGCGGACTGCTGCCACACTTATACAAGCCATCCAGTCCTCATGGTTTAAAACAAAAAGGGGGTATTTTGAGCAAAGTTGCCCCCGTTATGAACAGAGAGATTACTGGGACTATGACAACTACTGCTTTAGAAGTGGTAGAAATCCAGCATGGGAAGAAGAGGAGGAACAAGAAGAAGAAGAGGAAGAGGAGGAGAGATTGACCCAAGCAATGGAGGAAAGAGAAGATTACTATGCCATGCTGGGAGTCAGGAACGATGCCAACGAGGAGATGCTGAGGAAAGCCTACCGCAAACTGGCATTGCGCTACCATCCTGATAAGAACAGCTCTCCGGGAGCTACTGAGACCTTCAAGGTGAATAGGGGAAAGATGTGAGACTGCAATTATATCTAATATATGTTTAGGCCTTTTCCTGTTGTCTAAATCATGGGTATGCCCAGTGTTGGAAGATGCTTATTTCAAAACTTATTAGAGCGATAACCTGGCATTTTTCTGATAGATTGAGTTCAAGATGTGCCGTGGCCAGGTGGTGCTGTTGCTGCATCCAACTATGGAAAGCATTAACCTCCAAAACTCAGCTCTTCACAAGCAGTAACAGCAACAGCGCCACCTGGCGGGCAAAAAATCTTGAACACAAGCTCTCAAATCAGTGCAAGTCTGTCCTGTAATAACTTTTGACTGAAGCATCTCTCAGAAGTATCTTAGTTTTAATCAACAGAAAAAATCCCACAGTAGGGTGTAGGTAACCTTTGGCTCTCCAGCTCTGGGATACTATAACTCCCATCATCCTCAACTAGCTGTTGCCTGGTTAGAGATGATGGGAGTCCCACCTTTGTTAGTAGGAACATTACAATCTCAGTGTATAGGTTCTCCCTGAACTCCTCTGAGCTGATGGTGAGTTCCAGAGAGGCAGGTGATGATTCCTATTGGCTGCTGTGATGTCACACCTACCTGCACAGCCAATAGGAATGAGGGTATCACTGTTAGTCCCTCCTCTATCAGAAGGAACATTATAAACTTACAGACCTCTGTGTACAGGTCCCCCCTTCCCCTGGGCTTCTATTCCCCAGATCTGGTGCTGTGAGCTGGTGATTCCTATTGGCTGCTATGATGTCATCCCCACCTTCCCAGCCAATAGGAATGAGGATCTCACAGCTAGTCCCTCCTCTATCAGTAAGAATGTTATAAACTTGCTGTTGTTATTATCAACTTCCCTCCTGCACATCCAATAACAGCAAGGCTGCCACTGGCAGTCTCTCCTCTTACAGTGGGTGGAACAAGAAGCTTGGTGTGGAACTGCGCAATTAACAAAGTAACATAGCCCATCAGTTGAGCCCATACCAAATCATTCATGTTGATCCAGAGGAAGGCAAAAAAAAAAAAACATTGAAGCCATTTCCAATTAAAGGGATAGTAATGTGTCATAATAAAAGCAGTTCCAATTAATCTTCATAGTATTTGGGCCATGGAGAGTGTTATTTCAATACTGTCAGAGTTGTAGTACAAGAGTAATTGAATGATAAAGTATCCCCTTCCCGCCCCTTTTACTGATGTAACACTGCTCATCTCAGAGCAACAAGACTGTCCAGATGGATCACGGAGAGAGACAGTCTTCAGTGATCATAAGGAAAAACCTGTCAAGGGGGGCAGGGTTTTCCTTATGTTCATAGTAAGAAGATTGTACCTTGCTGTGACCTGTCGGTCAAGAGACCAGATTCCACATCTGAGGGGAGGTGCCTTACACTAGGTAAAAGGGGTGGGAGGGGAATATTTTATCATTCAATTACTCTTGTACTACAACTCTGACAGTACTGAAATAACACTCTCCATGGCCCAAATCCTATGTAGATTAATTGGAGCTGCTGTTTTTGTGAAACATTACTATCCCTTTAAGCCCCAAGTGGCTAAAAAATCATTCCTGACTCCAGATGGCAGTCAGATATTTTCCTGGTTCAACAACCTGTCTGTTTTGACACCAACTGTGATAATTGTCAGTATTGTTCTGTGCTAGAAAGGTATCCATTGCTTTTTTGAAAGCAATTAAAGAATCTGCAAGCACATCATTCCGAAAGCAAAGAATGACATAACTTTACTGCTCTTACTATAAAAAAATACCTACCTTTGTTTTAATCAAATGCACCTTTCCACTAGTCAGTGGATGACCTCTTGTTTTTTGCTCAGCTCTTTGAGTAAATAGTTAATTGATTAGTTCTTTGTATTGACTTACATTATATTTATAAATGGTAATCGTATCACCCCTTAGACGTCTCTTCTCTAATGTAAACAAACCCAGTCTGGCTAGTCTCTCTTTATACATCAGAACCAGGGGCGGACTGACAGGACCCAGGGCCCCTGGTCCAAAAAGAGGTCTGGGCCCCCTGCAGAAATCTCCACAATGCCCCTTCCACCTCCACAATGCCCCCTTCATCTCATCGCCACAATGCCCCCTTCTCTCCACAATGCCCCCTTGATCTCATCGCCACAATGCCCCCTTCTCTCCACAATGCCCCCTTGATCTCATCGCCACAATGCCCCCTTCTCTCCACAATGCCCCCTTGATCTCATCGCCACAATGCCCCCTTGATCTCATCGCCACAATGCCCCCTTCTCTCCACAATGCCCCCTTGATCTCATCGCCACAATGCCCCCTTGATCTCATCTCCACAATATTGCCCCCTTCATCTCCACAATGCCCCCTTCATCTCCACAATGCCCCTTCCACAATGCCCCCTTCATCTCCACAATGCCCCCTTCATCTCCAAAATGCCCCCTTCCACAATACCCCCTTCATCTCCACATTGCCCCTTCCTCAATGCCCCCTTCTCTCCACAATGCCCCTTCTCTCCACAATGCCCCCTTGATCTCATCTACATAATGCCCCCTTCTCTCCACAATGCCCCCTTCTCTCCACAATGCCCCCTTGATCTCATCTCCACAATATTGCCCCCTTCATCTCCACAATGCCCCTTCCACAATGCCCCCTTCATCTCCACAATGCCCCCTTCCACAATGCCCCCTTCATCTCCACAATGCCCCCTTCCACAATACCCCCTTCATCTCCACATTGCCCCTTCCTCAATGCCCCCATCTCCACAATGCACCCGTCTCCACATTGCTCCTTCATCTCCACAATACCCCCCTTCATCTTCACCATACCCCTACCTGCAGTCCCTGGTGGTCTAGCGGCGTGGCTTAGCACTGCAATGTCCCGCGCGCCTCTAGTAATGCAGAGGCTGGGAGATGATGTAATCTCCCAGCGCTCTGTATTACTAGAACGGCGTGCCGGCGGCCGTTGTAGGAGAGCTGCTGAGCAGCTCTGGAAGTGGCGGCGGGCCCCCTTCGGTCACGGGACCTCGGTCCGTGACCGAATGCCCGATGGTCAGTCCGCCCCTGATCAGAACCTCCAATCCCTTTATCAGTTTTGTTGCACGTCTCTGCACTTTTTCCACTTCAATAATGAACTGTTGCCCAAAACTGTACTCCATATTCTAGATGAGGCTTAAAGGGATAGTAATACGTAATAATTACTAATCCCTATACTAAAGTCATATTAAAAAGAAATGTATTGCCCCCACTGCCTCTTCATGACAGCCAAATACTAACATTCCCCACTGCTCTCCTCCCCGCTGCCTTTTCATGACAGCCAAATACTAACATTCCACACTGCTCTCCTCCCCGATGCCTCTTCATGACAGTCAAATACTAACATTCCACATTGCTCTCCTCCCCGCTGCCTCTTCATGACAGCCAAATACTAACATTCCCCACTGCTCTCCTCCCCGCTGCCAAATACTAACATTCCCCACTGCTCTCCTCCCCACTGCCTCTTCATGACAGCCAAATACTAACATTCCCCACTGCTCTCCTCCCCACTGCCTCTTCATGACAGCCAAATACTAACATTCCCCACTGCTCTCCTCCCCACTGCCTCTTCATGACAGCCAAATACTAACATTCCCCACTGCTCTCCTCCCCGCTGCCAAATACTAACATTCCCCACTGCTCTCCTCCCCACTGCCTCTTCATGACAGCCAAATACTAACATTCCCCACTGCTCTCCTCCCCACTGCCTCTTCATGACAGCCAAATACTAACATTCCCCACTGCTCTCCTCCCCACTGCCTCTTCATGACAGCCAAATACTAACATTCCCCACTGCTCTCCTCCCCACTGCCTCTTCATGACAGCCAAATACTAACATTCCCCACTGCTCTCCTCCCCGCTGCCTCTTCATGACAGCCAAATACTAACATTCCCCACTGCTCTCCTCCCCGCTGCCAAATACTAACATTCCACACTGCTCTCCTCCCCACTGCCTCTTCATGACAGCCAAATACTAACATTCCCCACTGCTCTCCTCCCCACTGCCTCTTCATGACAGCCAAATACTAACATTCCCCACTGCTCTCCTCCCCGCTGCCTCTTCATGACAGCCAGATACTAACATTCCACACTGCTGTCCTCCCTGCTGCCTCTTCATGACAGCCAAATACTAACATTCCACACTGCTCTCCTCCCCGCTGCCTCTTCATGACAGCCAAATACTAACATTCCCCACTGCTCTCCTCCCCGCTGCCAAATACTAACATTCCCCACTGCTCTCCTCCCCACTGCCTCTTCATGACAGCCAGATACTAACATTCCACACTGCTCTCCTCCCTGCTGCCTCTTCATGACAGCCAAATACTAACATTCCACACTGCTCTCCTCCCCACTGCCTCTTCATGACAGCCAAATACTAACATTCCACACTGCTCTCCTCCCCACTGCCTCTTCATGACAGCCAAATACTAACATTCCACACTGTTCTCCTCCCTGCTGCCTCTTCATGACAGCCAAATACTAACATTCCACACTGCTCTCCTCCCTGCTGCCTCTTCATGACAGCCAAATACTAACATTCCACACTGCTCTCCTCCCCACTGTCTCTTCATGACAGCCAAATGCTAACATTCCACACTGCTCTCCTCCCTGCTGCCTCTCCCTGGCAGCCAAATGCTAACATACCACGCTGCTCTCCTCCACACTGCCTCTCCCTGGCAGCCAAATGCTAGCATTCCACACTGCTCTCCTCCCCACTGTCTCTTCATGACAGCCAAATGCTAACATTCCACACTGCTCTCCTCCCTGCTGCTTCTCCCTGGCAGCCAAATACTAACATTCCACACTGCTCTCCTCCCCGCTGCCTCTCCCTGACAGCCAAATGCTAACATTCCACATTGCTCTCCTCCCCGCTGCCTCTCCCTGGCAGCCAAATACTAACATTCCACACTGTTCTCCTCCCCGCTGCCTCTTCATGACAGCCAAATACTAACATTCCACACTGCTCTCCTCCCCGCTGCCTCTCCCTGGCAGCCAAATGATAACATAGAAACATAGAAGATTGACGGCAGAAAAAGACCACCTGGTCCATCTAGTCTGCCCTTTAGTATTCCTTTATTGTTATCTTAGGATAGATACATGTTTATCCCAGGCATGTTTAAACTGTGTTACTGTGGATTTATCAACCACCTCTGCTGGAAGATTGTTCCAAGTTTCTACTACTCTTTCAGTGAAATAATATTTTCTAATGTTTTTCTTGATTTTTCCTCCAACTAGCCTCAGATTGTGCCCCCTTGTTCTTGTATTCAGATTCTTATTAATCACACTTCCCTCCTGAACCTTGTTCAGTCCTTTAACATACTTAAAGGTTTCAATCATGTCCCCCCTTTCTCTTCTTTCCTCCAGACTATACATATTTAGATCTCTGAGTCGTTCTTGATAAGTTCTATGCTTTAGACCTTCCACCATTTTTGTAGCTCTTCTTTGAACCCGCTCAATTTTAGTTATATCCTTTTGCAGATGAGGCCTCCAGAACTGTACACAGTATTCCAGATGTGGTCTCACTAGAGCTCTATACAGAGGGATCACAATCTCCCTCTTCCTGCTTGTTATACCTCTAGCTATGCAGCCAAGCATACGATTTGCTTTCCCCACCGCCTGGTTGCATTGGTTACTCATCTTGAGGCTGTCAGAGATGACCACCCCCAAATCCTTCTCTTCTGAAGTCTTTGCTACCACAGAACTGCCAATACGATAGTCAGATTGAGGGTTTCTTGTCCCCAAGTGCATTATTTTACATTTGGAAACATTGAACTGAAGTTTCCATTGTTTTGACCACTTATCTAATAGTGCCAAATCATTCTCCATATTACAGACACCTCCTGGAACATCAACCCTATTACACACTTTTGTGTCATCAGCAAACAAGCAAACCTTCCCTGCCAAGCCTTCCCTTATGTCACTTACAAACATGTTGAACAGAACAGGGCCCAGAACAGATCCTTGTGGCACTCCACTTGTAACCAGTCTCTGCTCAGAATACACTCCATTAACAACAACCCTCTGGTTTCTGTCCTTCAGCCAACTGCAGATCCACTGAACTATCCAGGGGTTAAGTCCAATTCTTGATAATTTATCTATCAGCTCTTTATGGGGAACTGTATCGAAAGCTTTACTGAAATCCAGGTAGGCGATATCCACAGCACCACCTTCATCCAGCACTTTAGTTACATAGTCAAAGAAATCAATGAGATTAGTCTGACAGGATCGGCCCTCAGTGAAGCCATGCTGGTTTGGGTCCATCAGGTTGTTTTTTGTTAGATGGTCAATTATCTTCTTCTTTAGAAGAGTCTCCATCATTTTTACCACTACAGATGTCAGGCTGACTGGCCTGTAGTTACTAGCTTCTTCTTTACTACCCTTCTTGTGAATGGGTACAACATTGGCCATTCTCCAATCATCAGGAACTTCTCCCGTAAGAAGGGACTGGTTATACAGATTAGTCAGGGGGCCAACTATGACAGATCGGAGTTCTTTAAGAACTCTAGGGTGGATTCCATCCGGACCCAACGCTTTATTTGACTTTAGCCGGACAAGTTCCTCTAGAACATCGGCCTCTGAAAACACTGGGGCTAAAATTATACAACTAGAGGCAATGCTGTGTTCAGCCATTTTCTGATTATGAGGGCCGCCGTCTGAAAAAACTGAGCAGAAGTAGTTATTCAGATGGTCAGCGACCGCCTTTTCCTCTTCTATATACTGATTTTTTCCGTTGTTAATTTTTGTAATCCCGCAGTTTTTCTTCTTCCTGTCACTGATATATCTGAAGAAGGTTTTATTCCCCTTCTTAACAGATTTGGCCATTTCTTCCTCTTTTGAGGCTTTAGCAGCATTTATCATCTGTTTAGTCTTCTTCTGTATAGTTTTATACCCTTCTCTGTCCGCTTCACTTCCAGTCTCTTTATATCTCTTATAGGCAGACTTTTTATCTTTCTTCTTACCTCTCTAGTAAACCATAGTGGATTTCTCTTTCTTTTCCTCTTGCTAATTTGTCTAACATGTAATCTTGTTGCCTTTAAGAGGACTTCTTTGAGTGTCTTCCACTGAGTACTCACTCTCGGTGTTTTATCCCACCCTTTTAATTCTTTCTTTACATATTCTCCCATATCCTCAAACTTCGTCTTCCTAAAGTCCAATACTTTGGTTGCAGAATGGGATTTCTCGTAGTCAGTCTGGATTCCGAACCACAAACATTGGTGGTCACTGGAACCTAGATTTTCTCCCACCTTCACCTCAGATACCAGGTCTCCATTTGTGAATACTAAGTCTAGGATATTGTCCCCTCTAGTTGGCGCCTTCACCAGCTGTTTTAGGGACATCCCCGTCAGGGCTTCTACGATGCTCCTACTTCTACATGTGGACGCACAAGGGATATTCCAATCAACATCAGGCATGTTGAAGTCTCCCATAACTACTATATCTCCCTTTACTGCCATTTGGGTAATCTCGTCCACTAGCATGTTGTCTTGCTCTTCAGATTGCCCCGGAGGCCTGTAGACTGCACCTATTCTTGTAACTGATCCCTTTTTATTCTGCAGACAGATCCAGAGAGTCTCCAACTCTTTACATGAATTCTGGATCGCTGTGGATTTTATGCTATCTTTAACATAAATGGCTACCCCACCCCCTCTTCTCTCAGCCCTATCTTTCCTATACAACGTGTATCCCGGAATGGCTATTTCCCAGTCATTACAGTCCCTGAACCATGTCTCTGTTATTACAATCAAGTCCAAGTCATCTCTACAAACTATTGATATTAGCTCGCTGAGCTTGTTGCCTAAGCTGCGAGCATTAGTACACATTACACGAAGAACATTACATTTATCACCAACAACAACTCTATCTACCGCACCATCATCTACCTCACCAACATCTGTATGTAAAGCACCAGCAACTTCCTGTGCACCAACATCTGTATCTATCACACTAACAAACTCAGAACCCTGGTTCACCAAAACTGTTCGGGGACAGAAATCAATCTTCTCAATGAAATTCCTGCCCCCTCCATCTAGTTTAAATGCCTCTCCAAGAAACACCTGAACTCTTCTCCAAGTACCTCAGTTCCTCTGTGTGACGGGTGCAGACCATCTCTCTTGAACATTTCTTTACAACTCCACCTTCTAACACTGTGACTGACAAATCCAAAACCTTCTTCTTTACACCACTGTCTTAGCCAACCATTGAACTCCAGGATACGAAGTCTCTTACTATTTTCAGAGCGGACTGGCAACATCTCTGAAAAAGTGATAGAGTCTGTCATTCTGCTCAGCTCCAGGCTGAGACTTTGAAATTCCATTTTCACCTCTTCAACACTTTTCTGGGACAAATCGTTTGTACCGAGATGAATGATCAGATCAACTTCAGTCTCCTTTGTTGCAGCCTTGACAATATTTGAGATGCGTCTTTTATCCCTGCTTGCAGTAGCACCAGGAAGACATCTCACCTCCTTCAGTCCATCCTCATTCTGCCCTAAAGCAACACCTCTAACAATCGAGTCACCAACAAGGAGATGCTTTCTCTTCTTTTTAAGTCCATTTTCTGCTCCTGACTGCTTGTTACAATTCTCTCCTTTGGGACTCACAACATCCCGTACCTGAGTATCTGTGCTTTTATCTTCTGAAATCTCACTTTCCAATTCAGACAGGACACCAAAGGGATTACACACCGAAATACCAACAGTGTTGTGCTTCTGCTCCACAACTCTCAACCTCCCGGAACCAACTGTCTTCCACACAGCCCTTCTCTTCATGGGCCGTTGGGGCTGCGGTGGTGGATTACATGGTTGCTTGACTTCACACTCTAGCTGGGAAAGATTCACTTCTTTTGATTGCAGATAACACACCAAAGACTGCAGCCTGGAAATTTCACCATACAATGTGGACAGATGCAAACATACTGGACAACACCCCAAACTCCAGAGAGTACTGCGGAACACAACAGCCAGACAAGTGTTACACTGCACCAAACCAGACATCTTAGAATTAAAGCAGTTACTCACCAAACTGACAAAACCAATGCCTTCACCAAACTCCTGCCGTTTTCAAACTACTCCAGTTTTTGAAACTACACACTTCTGTCTGTCTGCTGCACTTGTGTCTGGCTGCAAACTACTTACACACTGCTCTCCTCCCCGCTGCCTCTTCATGACAGCCAAATACTAACATTCCACACTGCTCTCCTCCCCGCTGCCTCTTCATGACAGCCAAATACTAACATTCCACACTGCTTTCCTCCCCGCTGCCTCTCCCTGACAGCCAAATACTAACATTCCACATTGCTCTCCTCCCCGCTGCCTCTTCATGACAGCCAAATACTAACATTCCACACTGATCTCCTCCCTGCTGCCTCTCCCTGACAAATACAAACACTCAGCATTGCTCTCAGTGATAGCCAGATACTGATATTCCACACCAGGGGCATTTTAATGCATGGATGTACTCTAAGGTGGCCACGTGTCCTTGATTTCCCTGGACAGTCCCAGATTTTAATTGTGTCCCATGTCCCTGGCAGCCCCTTTCAGATGTCAGGAAAGTGGGAGACTTTTCTGGGTGCACGACACATAAATGTGGCCACTTTTCCCATAATAGGGAGGTAAGAAAAGGAAGGCTAAGTCTAAACCTAAGAGGAACATGTTTACCTATATTTGGAGGCCTCCACTTGCAATTCTGCTGGGAGTCTCAGGGGTTCTGAATCTGCCCTGATCAATACTGCTGTCCATCCCAACTGTCTGTCCCTGATAGCCAGATACTAACATTCCACACTTCTCTCCCTCCCACCTGTCACTTCCTTCCAGCCAGATACTAACATTCCACACTTCTCTCCCTCCCACCTGCCACTTCCTTCCAGCCAGATACTAACATTCCACAGTGCTTCCCATCCCACCTGCCACTTCCTGCCAACCAGGTACTAACATTCCACACTGCTTCCCATCCCACCTGTCACTTCCTGCCAGCCAGATACTAACATTCCACACTTCTCTCCCTCCCACCTGCCACTTCCTTCCAGCCAGATACTAACATTCCACACTGCTTCCCATCCCACCTGTCACTTTCTGCCAGCCAGATACTAACATTCCACACTGCTTCCCATCCCACCTGTCACTTTCTGCCAGCCAGATACTAACATTCCACACTTCTCTCCCTCCCACCTGCCACTTCCTTCCAGCCAGATACTAACATTCCACACTGCTTCCCATCCCACCTGTCACTTTCTGCCAGCCAGATACTAACATTCCACACTGCTTCCCATCCCACCTGTCACTTTCTGCCAGCCAGATACTAACATTCCACACTGCTTCCCATCCCACCTGTCACTTTCTGCCAGCCAGATACTAACATTCCACACTGCTTCCCATCCAACCTGTCACTTCCTTCCAGCCAGATACTAACATTCCACACTGCTTCCCATCCCACCTGTCACTTCCTGCCAACCAGGTACTAACATTCCACACTGCTTCCCATCCCACCTGTCACTTCCTGCCAGCCAGATACTAACATTCCACACTTCTCTCCCTCCCACCTGCCACTTCCTTCCAGCCAGATACTAACATTCCACACTGCTTCCCATCCCACCTGTCACTTTCTGCCAGCCAGATACTAACATTCCACACTGCTTCCCATCCCACCTGTCACTTTCTGCCAGCCAGATACTAACATTCCACACTGCTTCCCATCCCACCTGTCACTTTCTGCCAGCCAGATACTAACATTCCACACTGCTTCCCATCCAACCTGTCACTTCCTTCCAGCCAGATACTAACATTCCACACTGCTTCCCATCCCACCTGTCACTTCCTGCCAGCCAGGTTCCACACTGCTCACCTTCAAACCCGCATCAGTCTCCCAGTGTGATACTAACATTGGAGACCTCTCTCTAGAATTCAAGGGATGAAAAGCCCCATTTAAATCAATGGGATTTTGGGAATGTTTACATGTCCCCTATGATGTACTGCCTTGAACCAGAATTTCCTTGTACTGAATAATGCACTTTAAATGAATGGTAACCCCTGTTTCAAAAATGGATCATTATAAAGGGCATGCTCTACTGAGCACAGTGATGTACCTTCTAAGTTCTGATACACCAAACTTACCACGTCTCTCTACAGATCCCTTGCTAAATTATGAGGAATTGGATAAAGTCTCTCTTCTTTTCCATCTTGATCAGTAACCGGGCATAGAGTGTCAGAGAAGGGACAGTCGTTCTCCCAGCTCAGACCTATAACACTACTGCTCATGCTCTGTATTATAGGTCTGAGCTGGGAAGATTGTCCCTGCTATGACACTGTATGTCTGGTCACCAATCAAGCTAGAAAAGAGGAACTCCCTCATCCGACCCTTCATAATTCATCATGGGATCAGGACAGAAACTCGGTAAAAAAGTCGTTTTTAAGTTTTACTTGTTATCCCTCTGTGCTTAGGGCAACATCATGCCCTTTGGATGGAGCTTTTTTGACTATTCCTTTAAAGGGATACATAGTAAAGTAGTAAATTAGGTTGAATAAAGACTCTAGTCCATCAGGTTCAACCTTCGCCCCATACCTCAGTAACTGAGAATTTTATAGCTTTCCTGCTACCAATTAAATTAGTCTTTATCAGACCTTCCTGATCTGCCTACTAATAAACAGTATAACTCTGTATGTTCCCTTTTGAAAAAAATGTATCTAATCTTCTCTTAAATGTATCCATTTTATCTGCCATAACCACCTCCTTGGGCAATGAATTCCACAATTTAACAGACCTTACCATAAAAAAACCCCTTCCTCTGCTGAAGTTTAAACCTCCTTTCCTCTAATCTCAAGGGGATAGTAATACTTAAGATGTAAGAAAATATATATTGTAGGGTTTATGTCCCTGAATTAAACAAGGGTGCTCCCACTGCTGAGAGATATTTTATTCAAAAATTATAACAGCTCAAACTAGAATTTTTTAGGTGCAATATCACAGTGGCCTGAAAATTTACAATGGCGCTGTTGCTACACCATCCTATGGAGATTTATGGTCTACAGACCAGAGCAGTCCATAGGATGGTTTAGCAAGAGCGCCACTGTAATTTTCCAGGCTACTGTGATATTGCACCTAAAAAATTCAAGTTTGAGCTGTTGTAATTTTGTAATAAAATATCTCTCAGCAACGGGAGTATCCTTGTTTTACTCAGGGGGATAAACCGTAGAACATATATTTTTTTACATTTTAAGTATTACTATCCCTTTAAAAGCCCTTACTGAACAAAATCCCTTCCTCTGCTGAAGCTGAAACCATATCTAACCTTGCTTTCCTTTTCCATGTTTTGTTTATTCTGCATTTGCAGGCTATTGGAAAGGCATTTTCTGTCCTGAGTGATCCCGTAAAGAGGAAAGTTTATGATGATGCACAAAGAAGGGCGTATGCAGCCACAGCACCAGATCTGACCACGGAGGAGCTCTTTGATCTGTTCTTTCAGGGTCGCTTCCCACCCCATGCAGCCTATTCATATGAGCAACGAAATTATCAACAGCCAAGACCTACAAGTAGGCAGCAAAATGAAGGATGGCAAAGGTATTGGGATGAAGGAGGGAGACATGGAGGCCAACAGCCGAGATGGCAGGGAGAAGAGCCGAGACAAGATGATGGACAACAAAGGAGGAACGGGGAACAGGGACAGCATGGAGGAAAAGGTCCATCGTGGTGGGAAAAGGAAAAGAAACAGGATGGAGGACAGCCAAGATGGAGGAGAAATGAAAAACAAGAGGGTGGCCGGACTAAGATGCAGGAGGATAAGAGGCAAGATAGTGGAAAGGGAAGAGGAAAATGGAGAGATGCAAAAGGACAGGATGGTAGAAGATCAAGATGGCGTGAAGAATTGGGGAGGCAGAACGGAAGATGGACAAGAAGGCAGGAGGAGGGGGAAGCAGATGGGGGACGGAACAAGACTGCCTATTCTGCCTTTATCCAAGTTCTTCCTGTGCTGCTTTTGGTGGTGGTATCTGTTGTAGCTCAGTTAACTGCCACCACTCCAGCCTACAGCCTCCACCCAAGGCCTTCCTCGGGCCTAACTGTTGCCAGGGAAACTCAAACCCTAGGTGTCCTTTACTTTGTTCATCAAGATTTCCACACTCGCTACAAGGGCCAAGCCCTTGAGGAGTTGGAAAGGGGTGTGGAAAAAGAGTATGTTGAGCACACTCAGGCTGAATGTTGGAAAGAGAAGCAGCAGAAATCAGATTTGTCCAATCTAGCCCGGCTCTACAGGGACGAGAGACTAAGGGAGAAGGCTGAGAGCCTAAAGATGGAGAACTGCCAAAAGCTATCAAACCTCATAAGACAAAGGAGAGCGGGATGACACAGACCTGTGGATCCATGATCCATGATACCTTGAACTCCAATACGGGACAAGAACCTTATTATTATAAATTCAGCAACTTTCTTTCTGCAAGGACTGAGATATATGACCTAAAAATTAATAGGATTTGTACAATTGTCACCCAAACACTTTTGCAGAACTTTGGAAAATACAGATTCACCACCCACAGGTATCATCAATAGGTTTTCGACAAGAATGATCAACCAGAATTTGTATATGATACTTTAAATGTTTGGGATAATGATAACTTGAGACCATTTAAACGACCTCTCTTGGACAGAAAGACCGCTACAAAGGATACTAACACTGTAAATCCTTGGGGGACATGCAGTAAAATGTGATAAAGAGGTGATAATGTGGAGATGACTTCTCCAGTGATATCACTTCTCCAGTTCCTGTGTTATTCTATGGAGCCTATGCACTAAGGTCTTTAAAGTGTTAGTAATGTCCACAAAAAAGTTTTTTGCATTTAGAAGAGCTTAAAAAGCTGCGCTACATGCAAAAAAAGTATCTCTCCAACCGCTATGGTTTAAGAGATACCGGTGTAAAGCTGTCAACAGGAGATCCGTGTCGGTCGACACGGAGGCGCTTGAGCAGAACCGCAATCTCGTTATTTACCACGAATCCCTTCATTGGAATGGTCTAAAAACGAGTACTTGAAAACCAAGCACACGTTTTAGACCATTCCAATGAAGGGATTCGTGGTAAATAACAAGATCGCAGCACTTCTCAAGCGCCTCCGTGTCGGTCGACACGGATCTCCTGCTGACGGCTTTACACCTGAATCTCTTACACCATAGCGGTTGGAGAGAAACGTTTTTTTGCATTTAGCTCAGCTTTTTAAGCTCTTCTAAATGCAAAACACTTTTTTGTGGACATTACTAACATTTAAAATCTGGAGAGATCTTAGTGCATTGGCTCCATAGAATAACAGGAACTGGAGAAGTGATATCACTAGAGAAATCATCTCCACTTTATCACCTGATATCACACTTTAGCGCATCTCCCACTTATCTTTCTAGCTTCTGAAAGTGTGCCAAAAGACCGACATTTTGAGCTCAAATATGATCCAAAGTTGTAACTCATAATAAATGCTTATTTATTGGATTTCTCCATAAAAGGGAGCTATCGTCTTGACCTTATACTCGTCTAAGACTTCTAGAGGGACTCAACAATCTAGTCTTCCACCAGCTTTATGAGAAGGACATGATATTTCAGTAACCAGACCGGGGGGGGGGGGGGAGTCACTAAACTGTGATAAAAGGGTGATAAAGTGGAGATGACTTTTCCAATTTATCACTTCTCCAATTCCTATGTTATTATATGGAGCCTGTTCACTAAGATCTCCAAAGTTGAAGAAATCTTAGTGAATAGACTGCATATAATAACATAGGAACTGGAGAAGTGATATCATCTCCACTGAGTCATCTCCACTTTATCACCTCTTAATCATCCCTTAGCGAATCTCTCCCCCATGTGTTTTAAAGAGGTGATGAACTAGAAATGACTTCTCCATTTCCAATGTTATTCTATGGGCCTATACACTAAGATCTCCAACGTTGGAGAAATCTTAGTGCATGGGCTCCATAGAATAACACAGGAATTGGAGAAGTGATAACACTGGAGAAGTGATAACACTGGAGAAGTGATAACAATAACACTGGAGAAGTGATAAACTGGAGAAGTCATCTCCTCTTTATTACACCTTAGCGAATCTCCCCCACAGGGATACATAACTTAATTAATTCAGCTGTGTGGATGGACTAAAGCTTCCTTCATTCTTATCCAGCTGAGAATCATGGGAAATGTAGTCCAACAATTTAAAATGAGGTAATGTGTCCTTAGTTGGTGAGGTGAACAGTTCACATGAAGGGAGTTGTAGTCTCCATGCAGATGGAGAGACAAACATTGCCTACCCGCTACGATAGACACAGGTCTACCAAGCATTAAAGAGGAAGTACACCTCCTAATAATAGCCCCCATTTACCTCACTACTGCCAGAAAATCTAAATGGCCCCTATTAATCTTCTCCTTGTGCCTTTGTTCAGGAAATAAGTGTATGTCATGTCCATGCTGGCAGGGTTAACCCTTAAAGGGGAAGTATCACCCCAAATAAAGTTTACCGCCAAAATTACCCATCTAGTGATAAGCTGAACAATAGTAGTATTCTCCACAATAATTACCTCATTATAGAGAAATCCTACTTGTGCCGAGACTGACAGTCAGGCAACAGAGCAGACATCTTGGCTTAGAGATGACTGCGCGTCTGAGCTGTTAGTCTTGCCTGGCCTTCAGTCTCGGCAGAAGCAGGATTTCTCAGCAACGTGGTAATTATGCTGGAGAATACTACTATTGTTCAGCTAATTGCTAGATGGATATTTGCTGGGGGAAACTCTGTTTGGGGTGATACTTACCCTTTAAAGGACAATATTGGTGTGTGATGCATTGCAAAGCATTCTGCCTGCATAACTACCAGCAAAATACATGTGGAGAGCTGGAGTGATCATACTGCTCAGGTAGTGTGGAATAGTCAGTGAGTTGTTAGTAGTGGAGGTTATAGTTAGTATGGAGATCTGGAGTGATCATACTGCTCAGGTAGCCTGGAATAGTCATTGAGTTGTTAGTAGTGGAGGTTACAGTTAGTATGGAGATCTGGAGTGATCATACTGCTCAGGTAGTGTGGAATAATCAGTGAGTTGTTAGCAGTGGAGTGGAGGTTATAGTTAGTATGGAGAGCTGGAGTGATCATACTGCTCAGGTAGTGTGGAATAGTCAGTGAGTTGTTAGCAGTGGAGTGGAGGTTATAGTTAGTATGGAGAGCTGGAGTGATCATACTGCTCAGGTAGTGTGGAATAGTCAGTGAGTTGTTAGCAGTGGAGCGGAGGTTATAGTTAGTATGGAGATCTGGAGTGATCATACTGCTCAGGTAGTGTGGAATAGTCAGTGAGTTGTTAGTAGTGGAAGTTATAGTTAGTATGGAGAGCTGGAGTGATCATATTGCTCAGGTAGTGTGGAATAGTCAGTGAGGTGTTAGTAGTGGAGCGGAGGTTATAGTTAGTATGGAGATCTGGAGTGATCATACTGTTCAGGTAGTGTGGTATAGTCAGTGAGTTGTTAGCAGTGAAGTGGAGGTTATAGTTAGTATGGAGATCTGGAGTGATCATACTGCTCAGGTAGTGTGGAATAGTCAGTGAGTTGTTAGTAGTGGAGGTTATAGCTAGTATGGAGATCTGGAGTGATCATACTGCTCAGGTAGTGTGGAATAGTCAGTGAGTTGTTAGTAGTGGAGGTTATAGTTAGTATGGAGATCTGGAGTGATCATACTGCTCAGGTAGTGTGGAATAGTCAGTGAGTTGTTAGCAGTGGAGCGGAGGTTATAGTTAGTATGGAGAGCTGGAGTGATCATACTGCTCAAGTAGCCTGGATTAGTCAGTGAGTTGTTAGCAGTGGAGTGGAGGTTATAGTTAGTATGGAGAGCTGGAGTGATCATACTGCTCAGGTAGTGTGGAATAGTCAGTGAGTTGTTAGCAGTGGAGCGGAGGTTATAGTTAGTATGTAGATCTGGAGTGATCATACTGCTCAGGTAGTGTGGAATAGTCAGTGAGTTGTTAGCAGTGGAGTGGAGGTTATAGTTAGTATGGAGAGCTGGAGTGATCATATTGCTCAGGTAGTGTGGAATAGTCAGTGAGGTGTTAGTAGTGGAACAGAGGTTATAGTTAGTATGGAGATCTGGAGTGATCATACTGCTCAGGTAGTGTGGAATAGTCAGTGAGTTGTTAGCAGTGAAGTGGAGGTTATAGTTAGTATGGAGAGCTGGAGTGATCATACTGCTCAGGTAGTGTGGAATAGTCAGTGAGTTGTTAGCAGTGAAGTGGAGGTTATAATTAGTATGGAGATCTGGAGTGATCATACTGCTCAGGTAGTGTGGAATAGTCAGTGAGTTGTTAGTAGTGGAGGTTATAGTTAGTATGGAGATCTGGAGTGATCATACTGCTCAGGTAGTGTGGAATAGTCAGTGAGTTGTTAGCTGTGGAGCGGAGGTTATAGTTAGTATAGAGATATGGAGTGATCATACTGCTCAAGTAGTGTGGAATAGTCAGTGAGTTGTTAGCAGTGGAGGTTATAGTTAGTATGGAGATCTGGAGTGATCATACTGCTCAGGTAGTGTGGAATAGTCAGTGAGTTGTTAGCAGTGGAGTGGAGGTTATAGTTATTATGGAGATCTGGAGTGATCATACTGCTCAGGTAGTGTGGAATAGTCAGTTAGTTGTTAGCAGTGGAGTGGAGGTTATAGTTAGTATAGAGAGCTGGAGTGAACATACTGCTCAGTTAGTCCAGTAGATTTCTAGAGAAGTGGTTATGAACCATGCAAGAGAGATGAAGGGTACGTCTAGATTAGAGTGTTATTCAATTTAGTTATTGTATCACAATGATGGGTTGTGTAATTACATTGGAGGATAAAGCGGCATAGTGAATTATACAGAGTGTATATTTTAGAAAGATGGATTTGTGGAGTGGGAGCATATACTACATCTTCATAATTTATGACTGGCATTAACACCTGTTGTACAATACGTCTTCGTACCAGGGGATTTGAATGATTTTAGCTGTAAAGCCCCTTCCACATACGTGACACTGTCACAACGACAGCAACACTTGAAAAAACACGTGTATTACTGTGTCTTATGGGGCATTTCACATGGGTAAGACATGCTGTGACTGTCACAACTTTCCTCCAACAGTACAGTAATGCAGCTATAAAGTTTTAGTATGTATTTCAGTGGAACTGCACAGCTATTGCAGGTATGTGTCTTTCCCTGCAATTTCCTCGGTTCTGTTTATATTGAGAGAATGGGATTCTGGCAGAACCTTGCTACACTCGCACACTGAAGGAAAAATTCTGAAAGGCAACTAGACCAGTAGATATAGCTTATCTAGATTCCCGTAAGGCATTTGACACTGTCTCACATAGAAGACTCATTAATAAATTGCAGTGTTTGGGTCTGGATGTAAAAATAGTGAAATGGATAAGGCAATGGCTGAGTGACAGGACACAGGGGGTGCTAGTCAATGGAGAATAGTCGGATGAAATTAGTGTTACTAGTGGGGTACCTCAGGGATCTGTACTGGGGCCCATTCTATTTACTATTTTTATTAGTAAAATTGCAAAAGGTCTTCACGGTAAGTTATGCCTTTTTGCAATGATAAAAAAGATCTGCAATAGGGTAGACATTTCAGGGGGAATAATCCAAATGACAAATGATTTAGGTAAATTAGAAGAATGGATAAGAGTGTGGCAGATGCAGTTTAATGTTGATAAATGTAAAATAATGCACTTGAGATGTAAAAATCCAAAGGGAAAATATACAATTAACCCTTTGAATGCCAGAGGGGTACCCCTCTGGCACTCAAAGGGTTAAGGGTAATGTGCTGTCAAAGACAACAAAGGAAAGGAATTTTGTAGTAATAATTTCTGATGACTTAAAGGTAGGCAGGCAATGTAACAAAGCGGTAGGGAATGCAAGCAGGGTGCTGGGTTGTATACCAGAAAAGCATTAGTAGCAGAAAAGGGGAAGTGGTCAAGCCACTCTACAGATCTCTAGATAGACCTCACCTCGAGTATTGTGTACATTACCGGAGACCTAGAGTATTGTGTACAGTACTGGAGACCCCATCTCCAGAAGGATATAGATACTATAGAGAAAATTGGTGACTGGTTTACAGGAAAAGACATATCAGGATAAACTAAAGGCTCTGAACATGTATAGCTTGGAGGAGAGAAGAGAGAGAGGGGATATGATAGAAACATTCAAATACATGAAGGGATTCAACAAAGTGCAGGAGGGAAGTACATTTCATATGAGTAAAAATGTTAGGACAAGAGGCCATAGTCTAAAACTAGAGGGACACAGGATTAGATGTAATGTAACAAAGTTTTACTTCACTGAGAGGGTAGTAGATAAGTGGAATAGTCTACCAGTAGAAGTGGTAGAGGTTAATACAGTGAAGGAATGTAAGCATGCATGGGATAGGTATAAGACTGTCTTTAAAATAAGACAAGATCAAGGACCAAAAAAGGTTTGAGGTTTTTACAGTAGGAAGAATGGGCAGACTAGATGGGCTGAATGGTTCTTATCTGCTGTCAATTTTTTTTTCTCAATGAAGTTTTAATACCAGAGAGGACTCCATTGCTTTGCAAAACATCCAAACGGTTAAAATCTCCATTTCAATCAAACTGTCCCTTACGGTGCAATTATTTTGCTTCAGATTTAGCTTACCGAATACAAGTTACGACCCTTAACCCTGTCAATGCCAGAGGGGTATCAAATGCGTTGGACACCCAGTTGGCACTCAAAGGGTTAAATGCACCAACAGTTTCAGTTACAAAAAAGTCATGCTACAATAGTCACCCGTGTGAAGCAGCCCCAAAGGTCACCCGTAGGGTTGCTACCCGGCCGGTATTTTACCGGCACAGCCAGTAATTAGTGCACTGGAGCCGGTAATTGAAAAGCCGGTATTTGTGTGCGTCTGAGGAGGCGAGTGATGTGACTGAGAGGGGAGAGCCAGAGAATGTATAAATTATGTGGTCAGCGGTCCCCTGATCGTGCACCAGTCTCCCTGGCTCCTCCCATCATCTAGCCACACGTGACTACTGCTGGAGTATAGAAGGCTGTGATTGGACTGCAGCACTGTGGGCGTGACAGAGTGGACTATAATAAAGGGAGAGCTGCCAATTGCCGAATGTGATGATTTGTGATGCCAGGATAGGACTACAAGAAAATGGCCACCAACTGCTTTATAGATATTAGTATGAAAATAAACAAGAAAAAATACTTTGTTGTGATTTTCAATTTTGTAGGGTCATGCCACATTGAGTGGTTCTGCCCCTTTTGTGGCTCCGCCCTCACTGACCCACAACTATGTCTGGTAGTTTTTTGAGGAAAAGGTGGCAACCCTAGTCACCCGTGTTAAGGAGCCCTAAAAGTCACCTGTGTGAAGCAAAAGTCACCTGTGTGAAGGAGCCCTGAAAGTCACACATGTGAAGCAGCCCCAAAAATCACCTGTGTTAAAGGGACAGTGATGTCCCATAAAAAAATGTTTATAGATTTGTAGAGGGTAAAAACGAATCTTGTTGCCACAAAGCCCATCTCTCAAACCGCTATGGTTTGAGAGATATTCATAATCAAAATTCCCCCCTCCCTCCCCTTCTCTCAATGTCAGCTGTAAACCTGACAGAAGGGGGTCTGTGTCGGCCGACACGATGAGGCTCTTCAGCAGAGCCGAAATCGCGTTATTGGAAAAGAACTACTTCATGGGAATGGTCTACAAAGTGTGCCTGGTTTGCAATTAAGACAATTAAGTAATTATTAAGACAATTAAGTAATTATTTTCTAATAACGAGATTTCAGCTCCACTGCAGAGCCACTGGCTGGTCTCCGGACTCGGATCTCCTGCTGTCAGCTAGATGCTGACGTCAGGAGAAGGAGAGGGAGCTGGGAACTTTGATTGTGAATATCTCTCAAACCATAGCAGTTTGAGAGATAGGATTTGTGGCACTGAGTTTCTTTTTTTACCCTCTTAACATTATTACGGGACATTACTGTCCCTTTAAGGAACACTAAAAATCACATATGTGAATTACCCCACAAAAAAGAATATCTGTTTGTGGAACTTGTTTTTTGCAATAAAGTTGCCCGCGTTCTCCACAAGTCCTAGACTTAAATCTTATTATACAATTTCTGCAAACACTTGATACTAATGACCCCAAATAACGCTCTGTGGGATTTCAAAACGTTCTGCACAGATCATCTTCTTAGAACTTAACACCTTTTACTAATAGATCTCACTAGTCTGTAACTCTAAACCCAAGAAACGCGTGTGTGAGGCACAAACACTCTCAATTACATCTGATTTGGTCCCGGTCCAAGAGCTTAAAAGAACACTAATGAGAAAATGCATATACAGTGAGGGAAAAAGTTATTTGATCCCTTTCTGATTTTGTACGTTTGCCCACTGACAAGGAAACTATCAGTCTATAATTTTAATGGTAGTTTTATTTGAACAGTGAGAGACAGAATAACAACAAAAAAAATCCTGAAAAACGCGTTTCAGAAAAGTTATAAATTGATTTGCATTTTACTGTGGGAAATAAGTATTTGACCCCCTATCAATCAGCAGGATTTCTCGGCTTCCAGGTGTCTTTTATACAGGTAACAAGCGGAGATTAGGATCACTCTCTTAAAGGGAGTGCTTCTAATCTCAGCTTGTTACCTGTATAAAAGACACCTGTCCACAGAAGCAATCAATCAATCAGATCCCAAACTCTCCACCATGGCCAAGACCAAAAATGCTGTCCAAGGATGTCAGGGACAAGATTGTAGACCTATACAAGACTGGAATAGGCTACAAGACCATCGCCATGCAGCTTGGTGAGAAGGTGACAACAGTTGGTGTGATTATTCGCAAATGGAAGAAACACAAAATAACTGTCAATCTCACTCGGTCTGGGTCTCCATGCAAGATCTCACCTCGTGGAGTTTTAGTGATTATGAGAACGGTGAGGAATCAGCCCAGAACTACACGAGAGGATTTTATCAGTGATCTTAAGGCAGCTGGGACCATAGTCACCAAGAAAACAATTGGTAACACACTACGCCGTGAAGGACTGAAATCCTGCATCGCCCGCAAGGTCCACCTGCTCAAGAAAGCACATGTACAGGCCCATCTGAAGTTTGCCAATGAACATCTGAATGATTCAGAGGAGAACTGGGTGAAAGTGTTGTGGTCAGGTGACACCAAAATCGAGCTCTTTGGCATCAACTCAACTCGCCGTGTTTGGAGGAGAAAGAATGCTGCCTATGACCCCAAGAGCACCATCCCCACCCTCAAACATGGCGGTGGAAACATTATGCTTTGGGGATGTTTTTCTGCTAAAGGGACAGGACAACTTCACCGCATCAGAGGGACTATGGACGGGGCCATGTACCATCAAATCTTGGGTGAGAACCTCCTTCCCTCTGCCAGGGCATTGAAAATGGGTCGTGGATGGGTATTCCAGCATGACAATGACACAAAACACACGGCCAAGGCAACAAAGGAGTGGCTCAAGAAGATGCACATTAAGGTCCCGGAGAGGACTAGCCAGTCTCCAGACCTTAATCCCAAAGAAAATCTGTAGAGGGAGCCGAACGTTCGAGTTGCCAAATGTCAGCCTCAAAACCTTAATGACTTGGAGAGGATCTACAAAGAGGAGTGGGACAGAATCCCTCCTGAGATGTGTGCAAACCTGGTGGCCAACTACAAGAAACGTCTGACCTCTGTGATTGCCAACAAGGGTTTTGCCACCAAGTACTAAGTCATGTTTTGCAAAGGGGTCAAATAATTATTTCACACAGTAAAATGCAAATCAATTTGTAACTTTTCTGAAATGTGTTTTTCAGGATTTTGTTGTTATTCTCTCTCTCACTGTTCATATAAACCTACCATTAAAATTATGGACCGATCATTTCTTTGTCAGTGGGCAAACGTACAAAATCAGCAGAGGATCAAATAATTTTTTCCCTCACTGTATGAAAAAACAAGAAAAGGAAAGAAGGCGCCCAATAGTGTAATATGTCAACATTGACTCCAGTTAAATAGAGAATAAATAGTTGCTCTTATTATTTTCAAGCACACGTTTTAGACCATTACAATGACGGGATTCGTGTAAATAACAGGATCTCGGCACTTCTCAAGCACCTCCATGTCGGCCGACACAAATCTCCTGCTGATAGCTTTACAGCTGTCAGTAGGAGAGATCAAACTTTAAATGCCCGTATCTCTTAAACCATAGCGGTTTGAGAGATACGTTTTTTTGTGTTTAGTTCAGCTTTTTAAGCTCTTCTAAATGCAAAATACTTTTTTGTGGACATTACTAACACTTTAACTCTAAAAACCAAAGTATCCGGGGCAGATCCAGAGAGATTCCAGTTATGGAAAACAAAAAAATTACCAAAACTATGTACAGAGTCAAACAAGGGCTTTTAAATACTGCATTGGAGACCTCTGCGGAATTCCAAGGGTTAAAAAAATGAAATGAACAGGAATGTTTAGTCGTCTCCAATGGGGCAGTTGATTTGCCCCGCAAATGGGGCAATTTTTCCCTTTAACCCTTTGAGTGCCAGGAAGGTTGCCTTGGATACCTCCCTGGCACTCAAAGGGTTAATGCATAAATCCTGAGGGTTCCTATTCCTCAGGCTGAACAGGCACAAATTCTGGAGCAAACCAAATCGCACCATAGGGCTGACGTGAAAATTCTGAAAATTTCCATTGATATAAACGGGAAAATTAATCCCTGGAGCGATATTGTTTTTAACGCTTTTTGTGAAGCAATGCGTTACGCTCTCTCTAGTATGTAAGAGGTTAAAAACACAACGTAATCAATGGAGAATGTCTCTCTCCCCCCTCACCATGGTTCCAGTTAGTTTGTGTAAACAGCTTCCTGGCATTAACATGTTAATGCCAGCGGAGTGCATGTGGCAGTGTACATTACACTACAGCACTAATCTACCTGGGAACTGTCCAGATCTACCTCGGAGGCTTCGGTTTTTGCAGTGAATTACCGGGTCTTCTGGGACAAAGGCTGATTCTCCAGTGGTGGTGAGTTTCATATGAAACTCTGCCCACTTCTTCTCCTTCCCACCCTGTTCCTCCCACTTCCCACCCACTTCTCCTCCTTCTCACCCTGTTCCTCCCACGTCCTGCCCACTTCTCCTCCTTCCCACCCTGTTCCTCCCACTTCTCCTCCTTCCCACCCTGTTCCTCCCACTTCCTGCCCACTTCTCCTCCTTCCCACCCTGTTCCTCCCACTTCTCCTCCTTCCCACCCTGTTCCTCCCACTTCCTGCCCACTTCTCCTCCTTCCCACCCTGTTCCTCCCACTTCTCCTCCTTCCCACCCTGTTCCTCCCACTTCCTGCCCACTTCTCCTCCTTCCCACCCTGTTCCTCCCACTTCTCCTCCTTCCCACCCTGTTCCTCCCACTTCTCCTCCTTCCCATACTGTTCCTCCCACTTCCTGCCCACTTCTCCTCCTTCCCACCCTGTTCCTCCCACTTCTCCTCCTTTCCACCCTGTTCCTCCCACTTCTCCTCCTTCCCATACTGTTCCTCCCACTTCCTGCCCACTTCTCCTCCTTACCACCCTGTTCCTCCCACTTCCTGCCCATTTCTCCTCCTTCCCACCCTGTTCCTCCCACTTCCTGCCCACTTCTCCTCCTTCCCACCCTATTCCTCCCACTTCCTGCCCACTTCTCCTCCTTTCCACCCTGTTCCTCCCACTTCCTGCCCACTTCTCCTCCTTCCTACCCTGTTCCTCTCACTTCCTGCCCATTTCTCCTCCTTCCCATCCTGTTCCTCCCACTTCTCTTCCTTCCCACCCTGTTCAGCCTACTTCTCTTTCCAACCTGTTCCTTCCACTTCCCGCCCACTTCACCTCTTCCCACCCTGTTCCTCCCGTTTCTCCTCCTGGTTTGCAATTGGTTAGTATAAAGAGCTTGCTGGCATTAAAGTGTGTGTTGTTATGCACTACAGCAATTATACACTATAGCGCAGCCTCTGGAATTGGAGGATAACAACAGAGGACCACCGCTAGTAGATTTGGATATTCACCCCAGTAGATACTGTAACCCTTTGAATGCCGAAGGGATGTGCAAGGTATCACTCTGCCAAGGGTGAACAACTGCTTTGCAGTCTAATTTCTTCCACAGTTCATCATAAAAGCTTCATCACGCACTCCTCCCCCAACAAAATCTTACACTCTGATTTTACTCTTTGAGAGCCAGCGGGGTATGCAATGCATTGTGTATCTCTCTGGCACTCAGAGGGTTAACAACAGGGTACAGCGGGCAGCTTTTGGTAAAAGGGACCTGCCACATTCAATTAGAAAATCTTCCTAAGGCACAACCCATCACAATTCAGCAGTCTTAGGTGGTTGCCAACAATGCCTCATGGGAAATCCAGCTAAGCGCACCATCTTGGAATGATTTGCGTTTTCAAGAAATGCAGAAGGAAAACAAAGTATTCTCATTACTGAGAGATTTCCATTGAAAAGTTTTACACCTCTAAATTGTTTTTAAATTAAGTGTCATTTTCTCTTATGGCCACTAAGTGGTGTTGTTCCCATCATAGTTGTGACAAAGTGCAGTGCCAAGCCTTCTTTATACTATTTGTCCCACATAGCACTGTATTTTGATAGTATCAGGCTTGTAGTTCAACCTTCTGGCCGCCTCCCATCAGATGTGGAATCTGGTCCTGGGACTGATCACAGTGAGGGGCAAACTTCATACAGTAAGTGTAAGGAAAACCCTGTCCCCTCCTTTACAAAGAACGGCAAGATTTTCCTTATCCTATATAATAATTCGCTAACGATGTTTGTCAGAAGCCGTCATGCGCAGTAGAGACTGCCCGCGCTGCGGCTGATATGGGACAGGGCACTCCCAATTCAGACCAGAGTCCTCTCTGCGCACCTTCCTGGGACCAAGCGGTCCCAGTGCGCAGAAAGGACTCTAGTCTCAATTTGGAGCGCCCTGCTCCGTATCAGCCGTGGCGCGGGCAGTCTCTACTGCGCATGACTGCAGCAGTGGCACTGTGGGCAGTGTAAACGTGCTTTTCAACCAGTGCTTACATAATATATATGTTACCTCTGAAACGCAGCCCATTATAAAGAAATCCTTTATTGTAGGAGACTGACGGGCAGGTTAGTGCAGTCTGCGCGCCTGCGCCATCAGTCCCTTCCTGTTGCCTTGTGGCACACTGCAGTGCTTCTCAATGGAGACCGGGACTGACAGTACAGTCGCGCATACAAGATGTCTACACTGATGCCTGGCTTTCTACAATAAAGGATTTCTTTAGAATGGGCTACATTTCAGAGGTAACATATTCTATTATAAAGCTAGTCACTACCTGCTTAATTATTGCAGGGCGATTTTATAGCTGGTGAAAGTTCCTCTTGAAGATTGTCCCTCGCCACGCTCCATCAGGACCAGCTGATTCAATTGTGTTTGAACCACAAGCCTGTTATTATTGAAATACAGCGTTACATGAGACAAATAGTGTAAAGAAGAACAGGAGCTGCACTTTTGTTACAGGTATTACTATCCCTTTACATTTTCCCACAGTGTGCTTTGTATAAACATTACCAATTGGCGCTGATGCCACCAGTTTGGTAAAAAAAAAAAAAAAAAAAACAACATTTGATATGTGATAACTTTAGAATGAAGATTTTACAGCAGGTTTACCCAGCAGGAGAGGCCATTTAACACATTTTTTTAATAAAAGATTAATGGTCCTTTACCATTAACTCTTTAAGCACCAGAGGGTAAGCAACACATTACTGAGCAACTCACTGTTTATTCCTCAGATGCTTTAAAAGGTTAAGAGGACGATAACGCATTAAATTCCCCCTTTTCTCATTTGGAGAAGTTTTATGCATTACCCTTTACACTTAATCAGTGCATTATTTGTCAGCATTGTTTAACCCCTTAACGACAGGGGAATCTGGAAGCGGAAGTGAGTTAACGACCACGGAGCAATTTTTTTTTTATTGCTCCGTTGCATTCCGGACTCCCCGAACGGCGTGCAGCCGCGGGGGGAGCCCGGAACTCGATGACGGTCATAGTACGTCATCGGTCGTTAAGGCAAATCGACCCTTGACATACTATGACCGTCAAGGGTCGTTAAGGGGTTAAATCATTACATTGTTTAATGGTTGTTATTAATTTGTATTTTGTGTTCCTATGTACACAAACTAGTTGTTCTTTCTACATATGCAAATTGCTCTTGGGGTTGGTCACCCTAAGAGTAATGAGGGGAGTCCAGACATGGACCCCTTGCTCACAGTGCCTAGAGGGATCAGCTGCACCTCATCGATGAGGCCCAAGAAGGCTGAAATGTACATCTGGGGTTAGCTGTTTCCCTTGTTCAGAGAGAACTTGTCTGGCATTTCGTGGCTGGATTGTCATTTGGCAGGACCTGTATGATTTGCTTCAGAAGATTTCCTCTCTGTGTAAGGCACTGGTGAGCTAAAAGAGGTTGCACCCTGGGTGCTGGACGCAGTCCTAGTGAGCTTCTTTCATGTATTTGCTGGCTTATGAGCCTAGTTAAGAACCTCTGACCTTTCTTTCTACATATGCAAATTGCTCTTGGGATTGGTCACCCTAAGAGTAACGAGGGTAGTCCAGACGGGGACCCCTTGCTCACAGTGCCTAGAGGGATCAGCTGCACCTCATTGATGAGGCCCAAGAAGGCTGAAACGTACGTTTGGGGTTAGCTGTTTCCCTTGTTCAGAGAGGACGTGTTTGGCATTTCGTGGCTGGACTGTCATTTAGCAGGACCTGTATGATTTGCTTCAGAAGATTTCTTCTCTGTGTAAGGCACTGGTGAGCTAAAAGAGGTTGCACCCTGGGCGCTGGATGCAGTCCCAGTGAGCTTCTTGCATGTATTTGCAAGCTCATGAGCCTAGTTCAGCATCTCTCACCTTTCTGCGTAATGAGAGACATACAGAGTACCTAAGGGTGAAATGCTGAATACGGTGCTAGAGTTCTGGTCAGGATAGGTGACACATAAAGTCTTATTTGTAGAAAGTCAGTGCCTTCTAGCTTAAGCTCTATGCGGGCTTGAGACATCAGTCCCAGCTCAAACTCACTGATCACAGATGGTAAGTGGGGATCTTTCTCCCTTGCTTTAAGGGAGTACCATCCATGAGACAAGGTAAGTATTAATATACAAAACTTCTATCCTTTTCGGAACCAAATTGGTTCAAAACCTAACTGCAGCATGCTGGAGAAATGAAAATTCTGCTAATCCTATTAATTTGAATAGACCTTTTTATTATTATTATTCTTTATTTATATAGCGCCAACTAATTCCGCAGTGCTTTACAATTGGGAACAGACATACAGAGGTATTAAATAGTACAATCAAACGTGGAGAACAGAAGGATCAGATCTCTTAACCCTTGGGATGGTAGAGAGATATTTCAAGTTTTCAAGTGGTCAAAATCCCAACTTAAATCAATGAGTATACGCTGTTTTTATTAGCCGCCCATGGTGCACTTGTTTTGCCCCAGAACTTATGCATTTCATGTTGATACATAAGGCCCAGTGAATCCTACAGTGCACCATCTTATTACAATCAGAAAGTCCCAGCAGGCCATGTGCGTGAAACCAAAGCACGCCAAGTCTGGAGATAAACCAGCTGTACCACCTAGAGTAAATGTGAAATAAACAGCAGTCCTACTGAATTAAGTGTAACTTTTAATTACATGGATGTAAAAGAGGCCTTGTAGTTGTTACAGCGCAATATTGCTACACCCTGTCAGTGTCACCACGCACCATGTAGATACACCCACAGCGTACGTCACCCACCATCTTGGTGCACCTGGCAACGTCATTTGTGAGCGACAGCGCGGAAGTCTCGCGTGTTTTGCAGACAGAGGAATCATGGCTGCTGTGAGGTTGATGCAGAGACCGGCCGGGCTACTTACCGGTGCACCTCCCTGTGATATGGACTGGATGGGCCGGGAGGTCACCACCGGGGTAAGTTACTGAGGAGGCCGGGGATGTACTGGGGTTCATAGAAGTGTGAGGGGATTGAGAGAGCGTTAGGAGTCGGGGGCCTGTCTGTGACACAGCAAATCTGTATTATACTTATAGCATGTCAGCTATGCCTGTAACGTGATATATTCTTCTAATATGTACCAGCAATGTGGGTATACAGTAATTAAAATGTCAGCAGCCGCATTCACCCCAACTGGAATGACTATAAGATTGATGAGTACTGTTTATATTGGGTAGATAAAGGGTTACAATCCTAATGACTTTTTTTTCCCTCTTGCAGACAACAATCATGGCTGTAGAGTTTGATGGAGGGGTAGTTATTGGTGCTGATTCTAGGACCACAACTGGGTATGTGCCAAAATGAATGGTGATGCTGAATGCATTCATATTTTGTGTGTTCTGTTTCACCCTTGTGAGTGCCAGTGGTGTACTCATTGCTTTGCATTGTGTTGTGCCCCTCTGGCATTCAAAGGGTTAAACAAGTACAGTAAAATCTTGCGTATAATATGCACCTGTGTATAATATATAGTCATAACTTACAAACAGTTTTGATGGGGAAAAATTACTTGTGTATAATAAGCACCCATTATTTTAGTCTCCCACAATACTCCAAACTCTCGCCCACAGTTGCTCTAATCAGCCCTCAGTTAACATATCATTTGCTGTACGTTAGAGATAACACAGCTTTGCATACCTCCCAAGTGTCCCTCTGTAGGAGATATTAGGGGCCCGTACCTCACTTTACAAGGGACATTCCCTCTTTGAGACCAAACTCCCTCTTTACCACCCTGGTGTCCCTCTTTTTAGGAGATTAGACTGTGTGTATAAGTGTATTACATTGCTCCACAACAATAAAACTCATTTAATGTTTGTTTAGTCTTGTTCTAAAAAAATGTATTCAGTTACACAAAGGGGTGTCAGTAGGTCACGAAATAACCTAAAAATTCTCAGTAATACTCCACCTACCAGTCACACCCACAACATTACCACCAATGCTCTGCAATGCGTTGGAGATCTGTCTTATCCAAAGTGCTAAATAATAGCCTTTAAAGGGATAGTAATACTTCATTTTAACTTTATTTTGTAGGCATTAAAAAAAACATGAAGAATGATATGTCTTATCTCTCAAACCTTTATGGTTTATGAGATATTCACAAGCAAAGTTTCCCCTCCTGCCCCTTTTACCTAGTGTAAGCCATCTCTTCTCAGATGTGGAATCCAGTCCATAGACCAGACAGATAACAGCAGGGGACAATCTTCTTCCTATGAGAACAGTGAAAGCCCTGCCCCCCTTGACAAGCTTTTCAGGTTTTTACCTTATCTTAATTGAATATTGTCCCTCTCTGCAGTCTGCCTGGGCACCTCCCTTCTGATCTGGCTGAACAGTGTTACATCAGTAAAAGGGGAAGGAGGGGGATACTTTGTCATTGAATTACTCTGGAACCACAACTCTGACAGTATTGAAATAACACTCTCCAAAGTCCAAATACTATGATGATTAATTAGAGCTGCTTTTATTATGAAGCATTACTATCCCTTTAAAGGAATATAAAACTGCACCAGAGGGACATAGTTATTTTTCTGGCCACACCCACAATTCAAAATGTGGGTGTGGCCAGCACAGCTTAAGCTCCCCTCAAAATTGGGAGCTCTAGGCAGTTGCCTACTCTGCTTATTGGGAAATCCGACACTAGGTCCCCCTCACAAATATTTTCACAGAGACATAACCAGAACCTGGGGTACATGGGGCCCACTTGGACGATGGGACCTGGTGCAATCGCACCCCCTGCAGTTATATCCTGATGTAGGGTGTTTGAGTTATCCCAGATCATTTTTAGGTATTAGTGTTCCTTTAACCCCATGTATGCATTGGACACCTCTCAAGAATTCAACGGGTTAAAAGTCCCTTTTTGGGATATTTTATTTGTTCCCTTTAGTGGTTTTCCCAGAATTGTTTGACTTTTATCTTAATCGGAGAGACAAGTAAGAGGCGTCTCTACTTTATATCTCCCTGCAGTGCATACATCGCTAACAGAGTGACAGACAAACTGACTCCTGTGCACAACCGAATCTTCTGCTGTCGCTCCGGCTCTGCCGCTGACACCCAGGCCATCGCTGACGCTGTGACCTACCAGCTGGGCTTCCACAGGTGGGTAACAATACCAATTAGACATTTTTGGTGCCTCCCTCTGCATGGCAAGTGGCTACGTGTTATCAGGCTTGTTTAAAAAAAAAATAAAATAAATAAGGTAAAACAATAAACAGACTTAATTGTTTTGCGATTAACCTTTTATGTGCCAGACCTGTATCCAACACATTGATTTACAATGCGTTGCCTACCCCTCTAGCACTCAGAGGGTTAAAAACCACCCAAAATTGTTTGTTTGACCTGCTGCAAACACCCTATTTATTAATTGTGAGGTACTTTTGACTTATCGTAATTGCATGAAAAGGAGCCAAATAGTTGAGCACACTCTATGGAATAATATGCAACTTTTAATAAAAGTATATATGGTCTGGTCCAACGTTTCAGTCTACATCACGACATTCATCAGGGGCTAAGTCCCTGATGAATGTTGTGATGTAGACTGAAACGTTGGACCAGACCATATATTCTTTTATGGCTTTTATTAAAGGGATAGTAATACTTAAGTATTACTAATCCCTATAGTAAAGCCTTACTAAAAAAAAAAAAAAAAAAAAAAAAAAACATATTGCCCCCAGTGTCTTCTCTCAAGCCTTTATGGTTTGAGAGATAATCGCTTCTATAGTTGCCCTCTTCCCCCCCCCCCCTTCCCCGTAGTCAGCGTTCTAGCTGACTGCATGGAAGCAAGTTGTACGACTTTCAGGCGGCTTTCCAGCACAGATGCGATCGCGTTAATAAAAAAGAAAACTTTCACTGAAATGGTCTTCTACATGTGCTTGGTTTTGCAAGCACATGTAGAAGACCATTTTAGTGAAAGGTTTTTTTTTTAATTAACGTGATCACGGCTCTGCTGCAGAGCCGTCTGATGATCGTAAGACCGGCTTTCCCTTCAGTCAGCTACAACGCTGACTACAGGGAAGGGGGAGGGAGAGGGCAACTTTAGGAGCGATTATCTCTCAAACCATAAAGGTTTGAGAGATGACACTGGGGGCAATACGTTTTTTTTTAGTAGGGCTTTACTATAGGGATTAGTAATACTTAAGTATTACTGTCCCTTTAAAAGTTGCGTTTTATTCCATAGAGTGTGCTCGACTATTTGTCTCCTGTTTGTTAAAACCCACCTGATCCAGTTCATGAAACTTTTAAGTCCTTTTTTGTTTGCCTCAATATCGCGTACTTTGCCCTTATCAGGTTTTTTTGGAGCTTGTTTAAAAAGTCAGGTCAACTAGTGAAACAGCAGCATACATATCAATAGAAAATACATGTTTAACATATATTTAGGGGTTTATGTACCTTAGAAATCATTTTATAAATGCTGCCTCGGAGCACTTAATGTGTAAATGTGTATGAGTCCTATTCATTTTTAGGTGTTGCTTTAAGTTGTGAAACATGTAAATGAAAAATCTAAATTTCTGGCAAGTGTGCATGAAAAACAATGTAACTTAAAGTGGAACTTCCACCTTCAAATTTGCATATTTGAAAACCGAATTAAAAACTACCTGTGTCATGTTAGCCAAGAGACCTGAAAATGTACAGTTAAAGCGGAACTACCACCTCTTAATTTAACTTCAACAACTCCCCATCTGGCGACTAGCAGCTTAGTAGCTCTAGTCGCCAGAATTATTATCTTATTCAAAAGAAATATGCATTCTTACCGGTCTGATAGGAGCATGAACATCTTGCCATAGTGACGTCTGCACGCCTGCGCTGTCAGTCTCACCCGGGTCTAGGAGGCATTGCTAGGAGCCGTTCGGGTCTGGAAGGGACTGATGGCGCAGGCGCATGGACGTCACTGCGGCAAGATGTCTGCACTCTGTGTCACTGTCAGCCCAGTAAGAATACATGTTTCTTTTGAATAAGGTAATAATTCTGGTCGCCAGATTGGGAGTTGTTGAAGTTAAATTGTTTAAGAGGTGGTAGTTCTGCTTTAAAGGGATAGTAATGTTTCACAGTAAAAGCAGCTCCAATAAATCTTCATAGTATATGAGCCATAGAGAGTGTTATTTCATTACTGTCAGAGTTGTAGTACAAGAGTAATTGAATAATAAAGTATCCCCGTTCCTCCCCTTTTATTTGATGTAACACTGCTCACCTCAGAGCAGCAAGACTGTCTGGATGGATCGCAGAGAGGGACAATCTTCAGTGATCAAAAGGAAAAATCTGATAAACCTATAAAGGGGGGCAGGGTTTTCCTTATGATCACAGTAAGATGATTGTCCCTTGCTGAGATCTGTCCGGTCAAGTGACCAGATTCCACATCTGAGGTGAGCATTGTTACACTAGGTAAAAGGGGCGGGAGGGGGATACTTTATCATTCAATTACTCTTGTACTACAACTCTGACAGTACTGAAATAACACTCTCCATGGCCCAAATACTATGAAGATTAATTGGAGCTGCTGTTTTTGTTAAACATTACTATCCCTTTTAAGAGGTATTCACACTTGTTACCATATGCTAGTATGTGCCATTTGTGGTACCAGTGACAATTCATATGCTAATTAATCATTTTCAGTGACATGCCATATGCTAATGAAGGTTTTATTGATGTTTCATATGCTAATGAAGCTCTGTGCTGTACCAGGAAAATGTTACTTTAACTGTTTCCAGAAATGTGTGAATATCTCTTAACCAAATTTCCAGCAGATGTAGAGTTTAACATGACACATAGCTAGTATTGAATGAAGTTTTGATCTTCTTCTTCCAGGATGATATAATAACACAAATATCATAAAGCTAAGAATCTGTACCTTCCTAGGGCCGAATGCACAAAGAAAGAGGTGCCGATCTGGAATAAACCAACTATAACATGGGGGTTAGATAACATTGCCATTGACTTAAATTATCCTTTTAAAGGGATAGTAATATTAAAAAAAAAAATGTCCATCTGATTGCTTGCTGTAATTTTCTATACTGAGTATTAAGTTTGGAACATCAGTTACCTTTTATATTTGACTTGAAAATCCAATTACAAGTTTCCTCCTCCCGCCCTGACCATAAACTGTCCGGATTTGCCCTGGAGACTCTGGTTTTGGCACTGCTTTACGGGTCTCCGGGGCAGAGGCTGAGTCCTCTGGATGTGGTGAGTTTCTGTTGAAACTCTGTCCACTCCAGCTATTTCCCCCATTGTAACTGCTTCCCCAGCCTTCTTTTGATCTCTGCCTCACACCTTTAAGCCCTCCCCCAGCGTGAGTCAAGGCCCGCCCCTTTTGGACACAGTTCACATCTCTATTCTCACCCCGTGCTGCACCAGAGGACTCCCTTCCGGGTGGACATCAATGGAAAGTTCCCAGGTATGGCCCTGACGGATAGCGCTGATGGATGAAACTGTGTTCGCATAAGGAAAAACTTACCCTCCTTAGTCAAAGGTGAGCAGGGTTTTCCTTACACTAACAGATACAGTATTGTCCCTCATTGCGATCCATCCAATCAAGCGACCGGCTTTCTGCTGTGGGGGAAGTCAGCGCGACTTACTGGAAGGGGCAAGCTTGTAATGGGATTTTCAAACCAAATATACGGGTAACGGATGTTTCGAACATAGCATTCAGGATAGAAAATTACAGCAAACAATCGGATGGTCATTTATGTCACATTACAATCTCTTTAACACATTAAATACTAGAGATCTTCAATGATTTGATTCACAATGAATACTTTATATAAAAAAAAAAAAAAAAATCTACAGCTCGTTCAAAGGGAGGTGACATGGATGGAAGATACATCCCTCTCTATACAGTCTGACTTGGAATGAAGTGATGGGGCCTTTCCCTCGCTGCGCACAGTAAGTCACACTTGTACATTTCTCCTCTTGTTTGCAGTATTGAACTGGATGAGCTGCCCCTCGTGCGCACAGCTGCCAATCTCTTCAAGGAAATGTGTTACCGCTACCGTGAGGATCTAACGGCGGGGATCATCGTAGCCGGATGGGACAAGAGAAAGGGGGGACAGGTACAAACCCTAATTAGTTCTCTTACTGCTGCTGCACTCTCTGAGGCTGATAAATTAACCCTTTGAGTGCCAGAGGGGTATGGGATACCCCTCCGGCACTCAAACAGTTAAATGGAACTGAGGCAAACCAATTGCATCATAGGGGACAAATAACTCTCCAAATGTGCATACTGATTTCAGCTGGGCTTTTAACCCCTTGAATGCTAGCAAGGAGACATCTTTAGCACTCAACAGGTTAAAAATTCCTAATTAAACCATTGTAAATTTGGGGAGTTAATGTCCATCCCCTGTGGTGCGGTTGGTTTACTCCAGAGTCGCGTCAGTTTCTTAACCCTTTGAGTGCCAGAGGGGAATGCAATACATTGCATTCCCCTCTGGCACTCCAAAGGTTAATCAGTTTACATGAGTCAGACTTGGGTGTTAGCCTCTGTTTTTAACCCTTTAAGTGCCAGTGGTGTTGCATTGCATGTCGTTGTCGGTTACCCCCAGCGTTGAAAGGGTTAATCCAGCCTTCCAGTGTTTACATGTTACATTGGTAATATTCTTCCTTCCTTATGCCAGGTGTACTCGGTGCCCATGGGAGGGATGATGGTTCACCAGCCATTCTCGATCGGAGGTTCTGGTAGTTCTTATATCTACGGCTTTGTAGACTCTACCTACAAGACAGGAATGACCAAGGAGGAATGCCTGAAATTCACAGCCAATGGTGAGACCCTGACACATGGATTGTAAAGCGTAGCAAATATGTCACTGTCCCTGCACAGACAGAAGGTGCCAAGGCTGTGTTCCTCCTCCTGCAGGGTGACACAGTGACACAGACAGAAGGAGATATGGGTCTGTCCCTCCTCCTGCAGGGTGACACAGTGACACAGACAGAAGGAGATATGAGTCTGTCCCTCCTCCTGCAGGGTGACACAGTGACACAGACAGAAGGAGATATGAGTCTGTCCCTCCTCCTGCAGGGTGACACAGTGACACAGACAGAAGGAGATATGAGTCTGTCCCTCCTCCTGCAGGGTGACACAGTGACACAGACAGAAGGAGATATGAGTCTGTCCCTCCTCCTGCAGGGTGACACAGACAGAAGGAGATATGAGTCTGTCCCTCCTCCTGCAGGGTGACACAGTGACACAGACAGAAGGAGATATGAGTCTGTCCCTCCTCCTGCAGGGTGATACAGTGACACAGACAGAAGGAGATAGGAGTCTGTCCCTCCTCCTGCAGGATGACACAGTGACACAGACAGAAGGAGATAGGAGTCTGTCCCTCCTCCTGCAGCGTGACACAACGACACAGACAGAAGGAGATATGTGTCTGTCCCTCCTCCTGCAGGGTGACACAGTGACACAGACAGAAGGAGATATGAGTCTGTCCCTCCTCCTGCAGGGTGACACAGACAGAAGGAGTTATGAGTCTGTCCCTCCTCCTGCAGGGTGACACAACGACACAGACAGAAGGAGATATGAGTCTGTCCCTCCTCCTGCAGCGTGACACAACGACACAGACAGAAGGAGATATGTGTCTGTCCCTCCTCCTGCAGGGTGACACAGTGACACAGACAGAAGGAGATATGAGTCTGTCCCTCCTCCTGCAGGGTGACACAGACAGAAGGAGATAGGAGTCTGTCCCTCCTCCTGCAGGGTGACACAGTGACACAGACAGAAGGAGATATGAGTCTGTCCCTCCTCCTGCAGGGTGACACAGTGACACAGACAGAAGGAGATATGAGTCTGTCCCTCCTCCTGCAGGGTGACACAACGACACAGACAGAAGGAGATAGGAGTCTGTCCCTCCTCCTGCAGGGTGACACAGTGACACAGACAGAAGGAGATATGAGTCTGTCCCTCCTCCTGCAGGGTGACAGAGTGACACAGACGGAGATATGAGTCTGTCCCTCCTCCTGCAGGGTGACACAGTGACACAGACAGAAGGAAATACCAGTTTGTCCCTCCCCCTGCAGGGTGACACAGTGACACAGACAGAAGGAGATATGAGTCTGTCCCTCCTCCTGCAGGGTGACACAGACAGAAGGAGATATGAGTCTGTCCCTCCTCCTGCAAGGTGACACAGTGACAAAGACAGAAGGAGATATGAGTCTGTCCCTCCCCCTGCAGGGTGACATCGACACAGACAGAAGGAGATATGAGTCTGTCCCTCCTCCTGCAGGGTAACACAGACAGAAGGAGATATGAGTCTGTCCCTCCTCCTGCAGGGTAACACAGACAGAAGGAGATATGAGTCTGTCCCTCCTCCTGCAGGGTAACACAGACAGAAGGAGATATGAGTCTGTCCCTCCTCCTGCAGGGTAACACAGACAGAAGGAGATATGAGTCTGTCCCTCCTCCTGCAGGGTGACACAGACAGAAGGAGATAGGAGTCTGTCCCTCCTCCTGCAGGGTGACACAGTGACACAGACAGAAGGAGATAGGAGTCTGTCCCTCCTCCTGCAGGGTGACACAGTGACACAGACAGAAGGAGATATGTGTCTGTCCCTCCTCCTGCAGGGTGACACAGACAGAAGGAGATATGAGTCTGTCCCTCTTTTTCCTATCTAGGCATGAATAAACTTTTTGCGCTCTTTTGCATTATCTGTGTAACCTGATAGGACATTTTTACTCCACGGTTAATAATCAAATAATTATGTGAACAATTAATGGGATCATTGTTGCATTTTTGGAAACATTTGCACCATTTATGGAGCAGTCTATGAAGTGATATCAATTTCATACGTTTGAAACACTTGAAGACTAGACACTTTTTTTCTTTTTTAAATGATCTGTCTGCACTAAAATGTTCATAAACATTAGATATGAACAAAAAAGGTCAGTAAGACATGCCATTTTGAAGAGTAGACATTCATCTTCATCAAATGAGGGATCACTTGCCTTTTAACCCCTAGGTCTGTTTTCATAACTCTTTCGAGAAAGTGTTGATATAGGAAAAACGCATGCTTTTTCACTCTTTCCTAGTGTATTAAGTACCTAATGCCAACCTGAAAAAATGGAGCTCCGCTGGTTTGACATACCTTAGGATGATGGCTGCCAGGGAACAAGGGTTGAAAGGGGGGGATCAGATAACGTATGTGGGGATCTGTAATTACTGTTAGGTATTGGAATCAGGCAGGGGGTCAGACAGCATTTGTGTGGGATCTGTGATTGTCAGGGTCCTATGCCTACTAGTGGATCAGGAGGCTTGATAAGCAGAATATGAGTGTCCAAGTTATTGCAAAGCAATGGGTTAGATGTCTATCTGGCACACACTTTTCTTTCTTTTAATAAATATAAATATAGCATTTTTTTTTTATTATCCTCAGAACTCATGTGGGGCATGAAGACCCCTCCTGATGTCAGCTCAGCTATTGATCTCCCAGCTGATAGAGCAGGGAGTTCAGTAGAGGTAATGCAAGAGAGCAGTTTGGTTGTCCTGCTTCCACTCTTTCCCAAACTCCCAGGTAGAAGTGAGTTGTATAGGGAAAAGCCTCCCATGTCACTGATGACAAGACTGATGTCACTGGTGTTGGGGGGCTTTCCTTGATCCCACCTCCAACCTGCAAGTTGGGTAAGATGGAAGCAGGGAAGCCACTGTGCTCTCCTGCGCCTCCTCTATTGATCTTTCAGTGCTACCAGCTTGGGACATCAGTAGCTGAGAGGGCATCAGGAAGCAACAGCTTGCCAAGCCCGTACTCTGTACTGCTGTGGCATTCTACCAGTTAATGAGGCTTTTTAACCCCTCAGAAAGGTCTCCAGTGCACTTTGAAGCAATGAGTTGGAGACCTCCCAAACATTCTCGGAGTTTGACTCCCCATTTAAATCCGTGTGTGTCCGTGTGTGTCCGTGTGTGTGAATGTTGTGTTCTTATACCAGAGAAGTACTATAGGCAGAGATTTATTCACAGCCATATAATCTGCGATAGTGTCTGTCTGTGTAAGTGGCTGCTTGCGTGAGTCATTTGTGATCCCAGATTTCAGGACACCTTAACCCAGGAGATAGAAGTGTCTACTGCCACTTTAACCCCTCAGTTTGATCTCTGCCTGTTCTCTCTCCAGCACTTTCCTTGGCCATGGAGCGAGATGGATCTAGCGGGGGCGTTATCCGTCTGGCCGCCATCACTGAGGAAGGAGTGGAACGGAAGGTGATTCTGGGGAACGAGCTCCCACGATTCCAGACATGCTGAAGCCCGTGCTGTGCACATTCCCTGTCTCTCTGGTGTTTTGTTACTCTGTGATTAAACAATAAAAAGGCCTCTTCTCCACTTCTTTACATCATCTTTATTCTGTAGATCCGTAAGAGGAATTGGATTATAACCCTCCAGGGATCAGAGGAATGTGTAACACATTGCTGCACACTCCTCTGGGTGTATTCCTCTTGACAATAGAGTTAAGTTTCACCTTCCCGCCCCTTTCCATCACGTCGTTCACTGAGATCCGAAAGCCGGACTGGATGGATCACAATGAGGGACAATATTGTGAGTGTCATTATAGGGAAAACCCTACTCCTTTTCATTAAGGAAATCCTTCCCCCCACCCCTTCAACTGACACAATATTGTCCCTGGTTGTGATCCGTCCAGACTGTCTTTCTGATCTCCGTGAAATGTGAATGACATAATGGAAAGGGGCGGGAGGGGGAACTTAACTCGATTTTCAAGAACAATTCAAAGATATAGACAGACAGTATGTAAGATACTATGCATTATATAAAAATACATTGAATAATTCCATGTATGTTTATATTCTAACAGATGAGAGTTGGTACCGTGTTAGCAGTAGAAATACAATATACTAATATAGACAAGTTGATACCTTTATTGGATAACTAAGCAGATTTAGAATGCAAGCTTTCAAGTCCTCTCAGGTCTCTTCCTCAGGCGTGTTATACAGATAAATCTGAAAACATATAAAGTGACTGGCATCTACATGGCAGCAAGGAATGAGGTGGCTCTCTGGTACCCCAAACATCAGACCAAAACCCAAAGTGTAACTACAAAGAAAAATACAAACCTGCGTTCCTTCATACCAGTGTGTAAATGTGTGCCCTACCTTAGGCATATATAATAAATGTTGATAAATAAGAGAATTTAGTCCAAATTTTGGCGAGCTTAACATTTTTTGGCCAAAACATGGACTAAATCCTTATGTTTATCAACATTTGTTATATATGCCTAAGGTAGGGCACACATTTACACACTGGTATGAAGGAGCACAGGTTTGTTTTTCCACTATGTCCAATCCATGGCATACTGTGGGTTGTAGGCTCCGCCCTCCAGCTGGTAGGACCATATCAGAGTGTATACGTTTTCTTAAATTCACCCCCCTTCTGCAGTTATTTTTTTTGTCCTACTTAGCTGGTGGACGAGGCTTTGCCTCCCTCTCTCTCCTCCACACATACCTTTTTATTTTCTTTGTCTGGTGCAATTTCATTCAACCTGCCTCATATCAGGTTGCATTACCTTACATACCCGCTGGACGTATCATGGAAGGATCCCATAGATTCTGGAAAGAAACTTCCTGGGGCTCAGATTGAGGATGCTGGTATTTGCACGCCGCCATATCAACCCCTCTACTGTCATCCGCATTGCAATTCTGTTCCTGAACGCGTATGCCTTCAGGACAGCTTCCTTTACAAAACTGGAAGTGGCGCATCTTGCTTTCCAGCGGTGGAACGCACGCAGGAAGAAACGTGTTCCGTTTGAACTGTGGGTGACATCAGGAGCCTCAAGTATGTCCAGCTATTAATATATATATTGCTAAAAGGGTATATTATGCTGTCAGTTTGATGTTTATTGTCTCTATAGCAGTATTAGTCTGGTATTTGCCTAGCAAACCAGGTCAGGTTTCCAATAGCAGCAATATGTCTAAAGACCCTAAGATGGATAAGTCCAAGGCTACTGACCAACCTAAAGAGGGTAAATCGGTTCCCAAATTGAAAGTGTGCACTAGCTGTGACCAACAGATACCGGCTTCTGATCCTGCATAACTATTTACTGCCTGCCTGAAAATAGCAGCAGGGAGTGAAGTACCAATCCATTTCCAGGATTTTCTTTCATGGATGTGATCCTCCATGCAGGAAACCTTTACCTCCATGCAAGAGGCAGTAAAAAGAGACTTAGGACCCTGCACCCTGATGCGACTGTCCAGAAGACTAGAGGATGACGACGACCGCTTTATTCAAGTTGATTCTGACTAGTGTTGAGCGAGCATGCTCGGCCGATGCTCGGATCGGCTCGAGCATCGCTCTGCTTGGCACATGGCGGTACTCGTACGAGTACCGCATGTGCTCGCCCGCCATGTTCGGGTCTCCTCCCCGCACGTTTTGCGGCTGCTGCGCAGCCAATAAACGTGCAGGGAGGCTCTGACATCAGTGTAATGCCAGCAGCCATGTTGGCTGCTGGCATTACACTGATTGGCTGGCCAGAACCCGTGGTCGGGTGCTGTATAGCACCTGACCAGCGAGTTCGGCTCAGTCTTAGCCAGGGAGAGATGAGGATAGGAAGGGAAAGTCAGTGTAGGGAGAAAAAAAACGATTGTGAAAAAAAAAGAACCAAAAGTCCTTTTTAGGACTACTGTGTGTGGGGGCAGCCGGTTATTTTGTGTGGGGGGGAAAAAAAAAAAAAAAAAACAACATATATTCTGTTTAGTGTGCAAAGTTGCAGATTAGAGCACATTCTGTTTAGTGTGCACAGTTGCAGATTAGAGCACATTCTGTTTAGTGTGCAAAGTTGCAGATTAGAGCACATTCTGTTAAGTCTTCAAACTAAAATATCAAAGTCACATATTCCATTCAGTGTGCTTCGCCGCAGTTTAGCAGCACATTCTGTGTACTGTGCAGAGTTGCAGAATAGGAAGAAATACTGTTAAGTCTTCAAACTAAAATATCAAAGTCACATATTCCATTCAGTGTGTGTCACCGCAGTTTAGCAGCCTATTCTGTGTACTCTGCACAGTTGCAGAATAGGAAGAAATACTGTTAAGTTTTCAAACTCAAATATTAAAGTCACATATTCCATTCAGTGTGTGTCACCGCAGTTTAGCAGCCTATTCTGTGTACTCTGCACAGTTGCAGAATAGGAAGAAATACTGTTAAGTTTTCAAACTCAAATATTAAAGTCACATATTCCATTCTGTGTTCGTCACCGCAGTTTAGCAGCCTATTCTGTGTACTCTGCACAGTTGCAGAATAGGAAGAAATACTGTTAAGTTTTCAAACTCAAATATTAAAGTCACATATTCCATTCAGTGTGTGTCACCGCAGTTTAGCAGCCTATTCTGTGTACTCTGCACAGTTGCAGAATAGGAAGAAATACTGTTAAGTTTTCAAACTCAAATATTAAAGTCACATATTCCATTCTGTGTGTGTCACCGCAGTTTAGCAGCCTATTCTGTGTACTCTGCACAGTTGCAGAATAGGAAGAAATACTGTTAAGTTTTCAAACTCAAATATTAAAGTCACATATTCCATTCTGTGTTCGTCACCGCAGTTTAGCAGCCTATTCTGTGTACTCTGCACAGTTGCAGAATAGGAAGAAATACTGTTAAGTTTTCAAACTCAAATATTAAAGTCACATATTCCATTCAGTGTGTGTCACCGCAGTTTAGCAGCCTATTCTGTGTACTCTGCACAGTTGCAGAATAGGAAGAAATACTGTTAAGTTTTCAAACTCAAATATTAAAGTCACATATTCCATTCAGTGTGTGTCACCGCAGTTTAGCAGCCTATTCTGTGTACTCTGCACAGTTGCAGAATAGGAAGAAACACTGTTAAGTTTTCAAACTCAAATATTAAAGTCACATATTCCATTCAGTGTGTGTCACCGCAGTTTAGCAGCCTATTCTGTGTACTCTGCACAGTTGCAGAATAGGAAGAAATACTGTTAAGTTTTCAAACTCAAATATTAAAGTCACATATTCCATTCAGTGTGTGTCACCGCAGTTTAGCAGCCTATTCTGTGTACTCTGCACAGTTGCAGAATAGGAAGAAATACTGTTAAGTTTTCAAACTCAAATATTAAAGTCACATATTCCATTCAGTGTGTGTCACCGCAGTTTAGCAGCCTATTCTGTGTACTCTGCACAGTTGCAGAATAGGAAGAAATACTGTTAAGTTTTCAAACTCAAATATTAAAGTCACATATTCCGTGTAAGATGAAGAAGGCGGGTAAAAAGGGACGGGGAAGTGGACGTGATCCTGATAGTTCAGGGCGCGGGTCAGGACGCGGAGAAACTGTGCCTGGTGCCAGAGCACAAGAAAGAAAGACATCCACCATACCTAGCTTCATGTCTCATTTCACAGGGCGTCGCAGGACATCACTCTCGAGGTCCGACCACTGCGAACAGGTGGTCGTTTGGATGTCAGCTGATACTGCTTCCAGTCGGTTAAGCACCACCCTGTCTTCCACCAAGTCCACTCTCAGTAGCCAAGAGTCTGGTCAACATAATCCTCACTCTGATCATCCTTCCTCCCACCATACACGGTCTGGTCAAAGAAGTGATCCCACACTGGGATATAGTGAGGAGCTCGTCTCATCACCAATCCTTCATTTGACCCTCTCTCCAAGCACGCTTGCAGAGGAACATGACATCTTGTGCCCTGATTCACAACCTCTAGAGGGTACCCAATCACAAGAAGATGACAGATGTGAACGGCATTTAAGGTCAAAGGAAGTAGTGGATGATGATGATGATGATGAGACACAGTTGCCATTAAATCAACCACTATTACCGTCTCAAGACCTTGTTGAGGAGAATGTTATACAGTTGTCAATGACTGAGTATGTGGTGGGATCAAGACATGAGGAGGATGATCAGAGTGAGGAAGTGGAGGAGGACTTGGTGGACGATGAGGTGACTGACCCCACCTGGGAAGGTGTAGAGCCGAGCGATGACAGCAGTCCTGAGGGTGAGCCATCTGCAGCACCGCAACAGGCTGGAAGAGGCAGTGTGGTGTGCTACAGAAAGAAGGCCGGACCGCACCAAACCGGCCCGCAAATGTTCCACGGAGCACCCCCTTGCGTAAATCTACCTTGCCAAAGGGTAGGTGTTCCGCGGTATGGCGTTTTTTTAAGGAAAGTGCGGACGACAAAAGAATTGTAGTTTGCAACCTGTGCCACACCAGAATGAGCCGAGGCATGAACACTAGAAACCTCACCACCACCAGCATGATCCGACACATGGCATCCAAGCACCGTAATAAGTGGGAGGAACGCCTGGATCGCCCATCTGTGTCTGCAGGCCACACCACTGCCTCCTCTTCCCCTGTTTTCGGTGCCGGCCAATCGCCTGTCGAAGGCGCAGGCCCGCATACCTCCCGCCCTGCACCTGTACCATCTGAAGCACCATCAGCGACCACATCCACTTCCCTGTCCCAGCACAGCGTCCAAATGTCGTTACCCCAGGCATTTGAGCGCAAGAGAAAATACCCAGCCACCCACCCACAGGCCATAGCACTAACCTCACACCTTTCCAAATTACTGGCCATCGAAATGCTGCCATTTAGGCTTGTGGACACTGAGTCCTTCCGCAGCCTGATGGCAGCAGCTGTCCCTCGGTACGCGGTCCCCAGCCGCCACTACTTTTCCCGGTTGTGCCATCCCCGCATTACACCACCATGTGTCCCGTAACATCACCCGTGCCCTGACCAACGCAGTTACTGGGAAGGTCCACTTAACGACTGACACATGCACAAGTGCTTGTGGCCAGGGACGCTACATTTCCCTGACGGCATACTGGGTGAATGTCGTGGAGGCTGGGAGTGACTCGGACCCTGGGATGGCACGGGTGCTACCCACGCCGAGGATTGCGGGCCCTACCTCCATCAGGGTTTCCGCCAGCACCTACGTTATTGGCTCCTCCTCCTCCGTTTCCACCTCCGAATTCTCTACACGCAGCGCCACTCCCCCATCAGCCAGTAGCTGGAAGCAGTGTAGCACTGCAGTGGGGAAGCGTCAACAGGCCGTGCTGAAGCTGATCTGCCTTGGGGACAAACAGCACACGGCCTCAGAGCTGTTGCAGGGGATTAGTCACCAGACCGAGCAGTGGCTCTCGCCACTCAACCTGCAACCAGGCATGGTTGTGTGTGATAATGGGCGTAACTTGGTGGCGGCTTTGGAGCTCGGCAAGCTCACACACGTACCATGCCTAGCACATGTATTTAATTTAGTGCTTCAGCGATTTCTAAAAACCTACCCCAATTTGCATAATCTCTTGACCAAGGTGCGCCGCGTGTGTGCACATTTCCGTAAGTCATCTACAGCTTCGGCCGGCCTGTTGAAGCTGCAGCAGCGCTTACAATTGCCAGCTCACCGGCTGCTGTGTGACGTGAGCACGCGCTGGAACTCCACCTTCCACATGTTGGCCCGGCTTTGTGAGCAGCAGAGGGCAGTAGTGGAGTACCAGCTGTTACACGGTCGTCGCCTCTCCGTTCAACTTCCTGTAATCAGAAGTGAGGAGTGGGAATGGATGTCAGACCTCTGCGAGGTTTTACGCAATTTTGAGGAATCGACACAGATGGTGAGCGGCGATAACGCTATTATCAGTGTAACCATCCCACTTCTGTGTCTACTGAAACGCTCGCTGCTCACAATTAAAACCGACGCTTTGCATGTGGAAGAGGTGGAAATGGGGGAGGAAGAGCTTACACAAGGTGATAGCCAGAGCACCCTCACTTCGTCTTCTCAGCGACAATTGGAGGAGGCGGAGGAGGAGGAGGAGGAGGAAGACACGGTTGCCTCCGCTACAGAGGGTAGCCATGGAACTTTAGTTCCATCTCTTCAGCGTGGGTGGGCAGAAGAGGAGGAAGAGGATGAGGATATTGAGAGTCATCCTCCTGGTGAGGACAGCGAAATCTTGCCTGTTGGTACTCTGGCACACATGGCTGACTTTATGTTAGGCTGCCTTTCCCGTGACCCACGCGTTGTGCGCATTTTAGACAACACGGATTACTGGGTGTTCACCCTTCTGGACCCCCGCTACAAAGAGAATTTCTCATCTCTCATTCCTCCGGTGGAGAGGACAAGCAAAATGGTGCAATACCAGAAGGTTCTTGTTGAAAAATTGCTCCAAAATTTTCCATCTGACAACGCTGGTGGCAGAGTACGTGCTACCTTGGCCAACCGAGAAGGGGAGAAAAGGGGAGCACACAGCAGTTCCGAGAAAGGCAGGGCAACACTCTCCAAGGCGTGGGACACCTTCATGACACCCCGCCAGCACCCTCACCCTGATGCGCAGCCTAGTGTCACAAGGAGGAAAAAGTTTTGGAAGATGGTGAAGGAGTACGTAGCAGACCGTGTCAGCGTCCTCAATGATCCCTCTGTGCCTTACAACTACTGGGTGTCCAAGCTGGACACGTGGTATGAACTGGCACGCTACGCCTTGGAGGTGCTGGCCTGCCCTGCCGCCAGCGTTCTGTCTGAGCGGGTATTTAGTGCTGCTGGTGGCATCATAACAGATAAGCGTATCCGCCTTTCCACCGACAATGCTGATAGGTTGACACTTATAAAAATGAACAAGGCCTGGATTTCCCCTGACTTCTCCACTCCACTGGAGGAAAGCCCCGGGGGAACATAAACTCACTTTATATATGTTATTTACAATGATGGGAATACTCTGTATTCCCATTCACCCCTTCCACCCAAAAAACGGGTATATGGTTGACTCTTAATCTTCTCATCCTCCTCCTCCTCTTCCATATGCCCTGTGCTATAATTTTTATATAGGGCCAGCTAACCAGCGGGCCCTATGATATAATTTTTATATAGGGCCAGCTCACCAGCGGGCCCTGTTTGACAATTTTTATATAGGTCAGCTCACCAGCGGGCCTTCTCATATAATGTTTTATTGGGTCAGCTCTCTAACGGGCCCTCTCATATAATGTTTTATAGCGTCAGCTCACTAGCGGGCCTTCGCATATAATGTTTAGGATGGTCAGCTCTGCAGCAGACCCTCACCCATAATGTTTTAGATGGTCAGCTCAGCGCACGTTTCCCTCTTAATCATGGCCTCAGTTCAATAAAATCAAGGAAATTATTGGGAGAATTTGCCTCTGCGCACGTTTCCCTCTTAATCATGGCCTCACTTCAGAAAATCAAGGAAATTTTTGGGATAATTTGCCTCTGCGCACGTTTCCCTCTTAATCATGGCCTCACTTCAGAAAATCAAGGAAATTTTTGGGATAATTTGCAGATAATATACAAGTAAATATACAGCAAATATTGTTTGGTAACAATTTTTCGCCTAAAGTCGTTTTTATTTTCCTTTTTGTGTGTTTTATGGTCAGTCTGTAAAAATGGCGTACTACGGGCGAAAGATCGTTCCCAGCAGCGATGTTGGAGTCCAAGATGCATCCAGACATCCTCCCTATGCTGTCCCTGAACCATTTCTGTGGTGTTTCCATCATTTTCTGCCCTTTTCCTATGGACCAGGCACCCTCCCCTCATCAGAGCAGGGGGTGCCTGGTGTAATGCTCGAGTCCTCCCATTGACTTCAATGGGGCTCGGGTGCTCGGCCGAGCACTCGAGCCTCCGGGGGCGCTCGGTCAGAGCACCCGAACACTCCGAGCATTGGGGTGCTCGCTCATCACTAATTCTGACCCTTCATCAACAGAAGAAGGAGAAATTCCTGAAGAAACTGGTAGTTTCAGCCTGGATAAGGTTGATGATTTAGTCAAGGCAATGAGGAAGTCTTTAGGGTTAACCGAAGTCCAAAAAAAGAACTAAATATCGTAGACGCAGCCTTTGTAGGGTATAAGAAGACTAAACCGCAATTTCCAGTACGTGCCTCCATACAGGAGATCATACAATCTGAATGGAAGCAGACAGAGAAGAGGAATACGGGATCCCGCAGATTTCATCGAATGTATCTATTTGCGGAAAGTGAGGTATTTACCTCCCAAAGTAGAAACCACCATTGCTCAGACCTCACGTCGAACCACCATTCTCCAGGAAGATGGCACTACCCTTAAAGACCCTAGGGAAAGAAGAGCGGATAGTGTATTAAAGAAACAATCCATGTGTGTCTGTGTATGCATTCATGTGAGCATGTATACACACACTCAATTCTGCACGCATGCTCAACTTAAGGAGACTAGTAAGAGTAAAAATGATACCTTTATTGGTAAGTGAGTGGCTCTAAGATGCAAACTTTCAAGACAATTAGGTCTCTTGTTCAGGCATAATAAGAATGAACCCATTAAAGGGATAGTAATACTTCGTTTTATCTTTATTTTATTTTGTAGGCATTAAAAAAACATGAAGAACGATATAAGTCTTATCTCTCAAACCTTTATGGTTTATGAGATATTCACAAGCAAAGTTTTCCCTCCCGCCCCTTTTACCTAGTGTAAGCCATCTCTTCTCAGATGTGGAATCCAGTCCATAGACCAGACAGATAACAGAGGGGACAATCTTCTTCCTATGAGAACAATGAAAGCCCTGCCCCCCCCTTGACAAGCTTTTCAGGTTTTTCCCTTATCTTAATTGAAGATTGTCCCTCTCTGCAGTCTACCTGGGCACCTCCCTTCTGATCTGGCTGAGCAGTGTTACATCAGTAAAAGGTGCGGGAGGGGGATAGTTTGTCATTGAATTACTCTTGTACTACAACTCTGACAGAATTGAAATAACACTCTCCAAAGTCCAAATACTATGATGATTAATTAGAGCTGCTTTTATTATGAAACATTACTATCCCTTTAAGTTATGTGACATTGGAGCACAGATTTATTTACAAGCAAGTTATATGGACTAGGACCTGAGCTATTTTATCTTACATCGTCCTGTTCTGTGATTCTTCATTCTATTTTGTTAATAAAGTCATTTACTTATTAATCTTATTTATTTTTTTATTTAGTGTGCACCAATACAACATTTCCTCTCCATGTTTGTCTTATAATTAGAATGAAGGCTGAATGCACAATACTTGCACATTATTTAATGAGTTTTAAATTCATGTATTGTGCATTCAGCCTTAAAGGGATAGTAATGTATCATAATAAAAGCAGCTCTAAGTAATCATCATAGTATTTGGACTTTGGAGAGTGTTATTTCAATTCTGTCAGAGTTGTAGTACAAGAGTAATTCAATGATAAAGTAACCCCCTCCTGCCCCTTTTACTGATGTAACACTGCTCAGCCAGATCAGAAGGGAGGTGCCCAGGAAGATTGCAGAGAGGGACAATCTTCAGTTAAGATAAGGGAAAAACCTGAAAAGCTTGTCAAGGGGGGCAGGGCTTTCATTGTTCTCATAGGAAGAAGATTGTCCCCTGCTGTTATCTGTCTGGTCTATGGACTGCATTCCACATCTGAGAAGAGATGGCTTACACTAGGTAAAAGGGACAGGAATGGGAAACTTTGCTTGTAAATATCTCTCAAACCATAAAGGTTTGAGAGATAAGACTTATATCGTTCTTCATGTTTTTTTAATGCCTACAAAATAAAATAAAGATAAAAAGAAGTATTACTATCCCTTTAAAGGGATAGTAATACTTAAAATGTAAAAATAATTATGTTGCAGGGTTTATCCCCCTGAGTAAAACAAGGTTACTCCCACTGCTGAGAGATATTTTATTAAAAAATCATAACAGCTCAAACTTGATTTTTTTTAGGTGCAATAATCACAGTGACCTGAAAATTTGGGAAGTGGAAGGAACAGGGCAGGAAGAAGGAGAAGAAGACTGGAAACGGTAGGGGTAGAGTGGGAAGGAAGATAAATGGGCAGAGTTTCTTATGAAATGCCCCACGGACAGAGAATCAGTGTCTGTTCCTGAGACCCAGTTATCAGCTGCAAAAAAAACAGTGTCTCTGCCGCAGATCCGGAGATTCCCAGGTTTGTATTGTAGATCCACCACTGTTCTGAATTCGAGAGCAGCAGACACTATTCACAGTCAATTAACTGATTGTATCTCTTATCTCTCACTATAAACAGCACAAACAACATTAACCACTTAAGGACTGTCCGACATGGTGCATGGCCAGCCGTTAAGAGGGGTTTTTTTTTTTTTTTTTGCAATGGAATTCCATGACATGCAAGGACCGTCATCGGCCCTTAAATGCCGGACCAGGCGTGACGGTCCTGGCACTTCAAGGGTCGTTGTGGAGTTAAAACAATTTACATGTGTTAAAGGCCAGTTTAGGAGGATTTTTAGAAATGTAACACATGAATAATTAATTTTTACACATGACAGCTGTAGGTATGTGATACGTTATATCAATCTATTTCAGTTGGATACCTCTCTGGCACTCAAAGGGTTAAGCTGCGAAATAACCCCAGTCATTACGGGATTAAAGTAACAGGAACGTCTCCCAAAAAAACCTCACTTCCCTTAATGTAGGAGAAAATCCCAATGGCCATTATGAATCAAATCTGTGTGGACTGGTTGACCAAGATTAACTTTTAATTAGTACTGGATTGTCATGTCCAAGGGGATAGACATGATACTTTGTTGCAGGACTCCAGGTCTTCAAACTCCGCCCACTGAAAGTGTTCTAAAAACACTGGAGTCCAGAAAAAGAAGTTCAGTGTCTGCCTCCAGTATTTAGTACTAATTAAGCATTCATTTTGGAGAACAAATCCAGGTAGATTTGATTCATAGGGGCCATTAGGATTAGGAGTTGTTTGTGTCCCTTCAACCCAGGGCTAGGCAACCTTTGACTCACCAGCTGATGGAGACTACAAGTCCCAGGTACCAGCTGGAGAGCCAATGGGTGAAATGGGTGATTCTGCTTTAACCAATGAGTGCCTTCATATATAGTTGTAATACTCACGATGAACACTAGATGCAGTGCCCTCTGATCCTTCTATTCTACACATATGATTGTACAATGTAATACCTCTGTATGTCTATTCCCACTTGTACTGTGCTGAGGAATAATAATAATGTCCCTCTCCAATGGAACATTTGTTCAGTGAAGCTCTGTAATACAATACAAAACCACTCGAGGGCACTGTAACATCAAATCTATCCAGAATAAACCTTTGAACTCCAAAGAGTTCACCAGTGTGTCGCAATCTGTGATTTTATTTGTAATACTGTTTTTTGTTTTTAACCAACTGAGTGCCAGAGGGGTACGCAACGCATTGCTGAGAGACAAGTGCTAGATTATAGAGATTAACCCTTTGAGTGCCAGAGGGGTACGCAATGCATTGCGTACCCCTCTGACGCTCAAAGGGTTAACACCCCGTGTTCTTCTATCCAGAAAGACTGTTACGTTATCTCAGATCATTTACAGACAATACAGCATTCTCACTTCTCTGACACTTATCAAGATTGTGGTGTGGTTACATGGGAAAGGCAGGAATGGCTGCCTCCATAGAGCAAGCGTAAGACTAGATTTTAGGTCTCCGAAAACAAAGATGCTATAGTAGCGTACTGGGATTTAAATGTACATAACTCCAAATCATTTTAGATTTAAGTTCTCTTTTAAAGGTATAGTAATACTTAATTTTACATTCATTTAATATCGTAGGCATAAAAAAATATGAAAAATGATGTAAGGCTTATCTCTCAAACATTTACAGTCTGAGAGATATACCTCTATAAAGTTACCTCTTCTTGCCTGTTTGAACGAAGTCAGCGCTCTAGCTGACAGCTGCAGAATCCAGTCATTTGACCTGATGGAAGCTCTTCGTCAGAGCCCAAAGAGCTTCAATCTAAACCCAAATACTTCATTGGAACGGTCTACAAAGTGTGCTTGGTTTGCAAGCACACTTTGTAGACCGTTTCAATGAAGTATTAATGTTTAGATCGTGTTTTTGGCTCTGCTGAAGAGCTTCCATCCGGTTCTGCAGCTGTCAGATAGAGAGCTGACTTAGTTCAAACACCCAAGAAGAGGTAACTTTAGAGAGGTATATCTCTCAGACCATAAAGGTTTGAGAGATAAGCCTTACGTCGTTTTTCATATTTTTTTTATGCCTACAATATTAAATAAATGTAAAATTAAATATTACTGTCCCTTTAAAGGATCAGTAAAGTTTTAATATAATAAAAAATCATATATGGTAGGTGTTTTCTTAATGAGTAAAACTGATGGGGGTTGCTTTATAAAAAATATATTACAGCTCCAACAGTTATGAAGTAGTGAATCTCTTATCACTTGCTATGGAGAACTGTATAATGCAATGGCATAACCACTTGGACACCAGGTGGCACTGTTGTTTACAGTTTAGTATAAAAAAAAATAACAAAAGACTGAACTTTGGAATGATGCATCTGCCACATGTTTAATTCAGCAGGAAAACTCCTACAATATATCCTTTTTCATATAATAAAAGTGAACTGCTCCTCTAAGAGATATGATATTGCAGTCTCTTTCCATAAAAGTCAACTGCAAAGAAAACTTTTTGCTCCTGACTGCTGAGAAACAGCACATAGTAGTTCATATATCTTAACCCCTTAAGTACCAGCGGTCCAGGGGAGTTACCTTCCCTTAAGGACCGCTTTGATCCTTGCCGATGCGCCGGTACACGTGACCTGTTACGTGTACCGGCGCACCGCTTTGAGGCCTAAGAGAGATCGCTCCGGTCTTGGAGCCATCAATTTTAGGCCCCATTTTTACTTACAGAGCTCCCGTTAGAGCTCTGTAAGTAAAAAGTACGTGACGTGCTATGACCGTCACGTAGTCCTTAAGGGGTTAACCCTTTCAGTGCTCTGCAATGTGTTGTGTACCCCTCTGGCACTGAAAGGGTTAAAATAGCAGTACTTTTTTTTTTAAAACGAAAATAATTATTTTATAGGGCAAATCCTTTTGATTAAAAAACAAGGGTAGTCTCACTGCCTGGAGAGTATTCCGTCCAAAATTATTACAGCTCAAATTTTTCGGGGGAGATGCACTAAGGTCTGATAAAGAGGTGATGACGTGGAAATGGCTTCTCCAACTTCTAAACTCTCCACGTCCTATGTTATTCTCTGGAGCCTATGCTGTAAGAGTTCTCCATCTTTAGATCTCTTAGCGCATAGGATCCATACAATAACATAGGAACTGGAGACGTGATATCACTGGAGAAGTCATTTTCACCTTATCACCTCTTTATCACACCTTAGTGCATAGCCCCCCATTATATTTTAAATCAAACAACAACAGGAAGGAGAGGCAGTGAATTTTGATGTGTCCTATATAGGGGTGGTATGACGTATTTCATCTGAACCCATCTCGTTGTCTGCACTGACATGTATTTGCCATCATACCCCTGTGATTACGCCTCAGATACAATGACATAGTTATGTATTTGCTTTGCCACGTTTATGATAATTCATTTCCACTTTGCCATTGCCCTTTGCTTCGGGGTCATTCCAAGGCATTGCCAGTAACGTGTGAAGAGTTCTTCATTCCACATTCTACCATCTCCTCAACACAATGCTTTGTATATCTCTTTGGAGCTCATACAGTTAAAGGGATAGTAATGTTTCAGAAAAACAGCAACTCCATTTAATCATCATAGTATTTGGTCCATGGAGAGTGGTATTACAATACTGTCAGAGTTGTAGTTGAAGAGTAATTGAATGATAAAGTATCCCCCTCCTGCCCCTTTTACCTAGTGTAAGACACCTCCCCTCAGATGTGGAATCTGTTCACTTGACCGGACAGATCACAGCAAGGGACAATCTTCTTACTGTGATCATAAGGAAAACCCTGCCCCCCAAGGTTTGTCCTTATGTTCACTGAAGATTGTCCCTCTCTGTGATCCATCCATCTTGCTGCTCTGAGATGAGCAGTGTTACACTAGGTAAAAGGGGAAGGAGAGGGGGATACTTTATCATTCAGTTACTCTTGAACTACAGCTCTGACAGCATTGAAATAACACTCTCCATGGCACAAATACTATGAAGATTAACTAGAGCTGCTTTTATTGTGAAACATTACTATCCCTTTAAGTGATATCTGGTCACCTCTGAATTATTTGTCTCATGACTGTGCTAGACCTTACTATCTCTCTCTCATAAGCTGGCATGGTAGTCCTGCCAAATATCTCTGTAATGATGTTTGAAGTGCTCTACCTCCCAGTCTGCGCTGCTGCACCTCTCTTGCGGTCTTCAAGTGTCATTTAAAATTCCTCTTCTTCAAACAAGCTTCAGAAAGCTAGAAGGCACTGGTTTCACCAGTCCAAGGCTCTTATAATTTTCTTATTTACGTTCCCATATGTCAACCAGGATGCTAGCACTGTATTCCGCACTTAACCCTTATGTACTCTGTCTCCCTTTACCACTTTAGATTGTAAGCTTTCTGGCAGGGACCCTGATTCCAGTGTTTTACTTTTGTAAACCACCTGACACCCTGTATAGTAACCCCGGAACTGCAGGGAAGCAGTGGGAGAGGGCATCATGTCTGGGAGGGGGTCCTGGAGAGGGTTACCTTTAAAAATAGCTCATTCTAAACAGCGTGGCCGCATTTCACGCATTAAACGTGTCGTCTTGATTTAAAGGGCGACGTGAGAATCTCACTCTGCATATAAGCTCAAGATTCTTATGTCGGGTCTTTAAACATCTCTTCAGCATGACCCCCAGAGTCCATGTTATTGCCTGCATTTACCCTTTGAGGGCCTCTGACCTCCTACCATATGCAAGAAGGACACAGTCAGCATTCATGGATACAGCAGGTCAAAAGATATGTTAGAAGAAACAGCTGACTTCTACTTCCTCATTCCGTTTCTTCCAACTTATCTTTTTACCTGCTGTATTCTCCTGTCGTCTTATAACATAATCCACAAATCCTGACTGTGTTCTTCTTGCATATGGTAGGTGGTCGGAGACACTCAAAAGGGTTAATGTGGGCAATAACATGGACTCTGGGGAGTTGCGTTGAAGTACCGTTTAAAGATGCACTATGAGAATCTTGCTCTTATATGTAGAGAGAGATTCTCACGTCTCCCATTAACTCAAGCCGACATGCTTAATGAGCAAAATGCAGCTGCGCCGTTTAGAAAATTCTCTGTAATGCCCCGCCCACCAGCCACTCCCCCATCTTTTTGTACATTAAAAATGTTGGGAGGCATGTTTCGGTATGTCCACCAGTACCTGCAACCGGAGTCTGGGTGCCATCTAATAAAGGCCGGTGGCCATGAACCTTTTCACCCAACTGTAAGCAAACCCCCTTTTACTCATGCCTTAAAGGGATAGTGATGTCTAAAATAAAGTCTTGTACATTGAAATTAAAACATACAGAGCTAAGTTTACAACCTTACTGTTCATTAGTTCAAATGATATTGACATTTAAAGGATCCCTCTCTCGCCCCTTCTGGCCACGTCACACTGCCTGTGAGCGTGGTCCAGACGGAGAGCGGCGAGGGACAATCTTCAGTAAGCAAAGGAAAATCCTGCCCTCCTTCATCAAGGGAACCAGGGTTTTCCTTATGCTTACTAACTGAAGTTTGTCCCTCACTGCATTTCCGGTCCCGGGACCAGATTGCAGATTCAGTGGGAGGCAGCCAGTAGGGGAGGGAGGGGGTTTCTTTAATATTCAATATCTTTTGAACTACTGAACAGTACGTTTTTAAACTTAACGCTGCATGTTTTTATTCCAATATACAAGACTCAGAGCGCAACTTTATTTTAGACATTACTATCCCTTTAAGGCATGAGTAAAAGGGGGTTTGCTTACAGTTGGGTGAAAAGGTTGATGACCACCGGCCTTTATTAGATGGCACCCGCACTCCGGTTGCAGGTACTGGTGGACGTACCGATTGAACATGCCTCGCGACATTTTTAATGGCCAAAGAGATGATGTTTCTGGGTGAGTGGATGGTGGGTGGGGCATTACAGAGAATTTTACATTATTTCATGAACTACTACACCTCTTTGTGTAACTTTATCAGTGATTTATAGCAAGACCAAATTATTACATCACTTCCAGGACTCCTTGTTCTTCTTTACACTGAAGATAGTTCTTAATGACTTTGGCTGTATGTTTGGTGTCATTGTCATGCTGCAGAATAAATCTGGGGGCCGATCAGATGCCTCCCCGATGGTATTACGCGATGGATAAGTATCTACCTGTAGTTCTCAGCATTGAGGAGACCATTAATATGTGACCAAATCCCCAACTCCATTTGCAGAAATGCAGCCCCAAACTTGCAAGGAGCCCCATCATGCATCACGGTTGCCTGCAGACACTCTTTCTTCTATCACTCTCCAGCCCTTCAGCAAACAAACTGCCTTCTGCTACAGTCAAATATTTCACATTTTGACTCATCACTCCAAGCACCTACTGCCATTTTTCTGCACCCCAGATCCTGTGTTTTTGTGCATAGTTCATGTGGCCTTGTTTCCACATTGGAGGTATGGCTTTTTTGGCCGCAAGTCTTCCATGAAGATCACTTCTGACCAGACCTCCGCACAGTAGATGGGTGTACCAGGGTCTCACTGTTTTCTGTCAATTCTGAGCTGATACCACTGCTAAGCATCTTCCTGTTGTGAAGGGAAGTGAGCATAATGTGTCTTTCATCTGCTGCACTATGTTTCCTTGGCCGACCACTGCGTCTATAATTCTCAAAGTTGCCTGTTTCATTTTGCTTCTTCAAAAGAGCTTGGACAGCACATCTGGAAACCCCTGTCTGCCTTGGAATTTCTGCCTGGGAGAAACCTTGCTGATGCAGTACAACTACCTTGTCTTGTTGCTGTGTTCATTCTTGCCATGGTGTATGACTTTTAACATTAAACTGTCTTCGGCAGCCTCACCTTGTTAGCTTTGGCTGTTCCTCGCCCAGTTTTATTCCTCCTCCACAGCTGTTTCTGTTTCAGTTAATGATTGTGTTTCAACCCACATATTAAACGGATAGTAATGTCGCATAAGTAAAGCAGTTCTAATTAATCTTCATAGTGTTTGGGCCTTGCAGAGTGTTATTTCAATATTGTCAGAGTTGTAGTACAAGAGTAATTGAATGATAAAGTATCCCCCTCTCGCCCCTTTTACTGATGTAACACTGCTCACCTCAGAGCAGCAAGACTGTCCGGATGGATCTCAGAGAGGGACAATCTTCAGTGATCCCTGAACCCTGAAAAACGTGTCAAGGGGGTCAGTGTTTTCATTGTTCTCACAGTAGAATATTGACCCTTGCTGTGATCTGTCTGGTCTATGGACTGCATTCCACATCTGAGATGAGCAGTGTTACACTAGGTAAAAGGGACAGGAGGGGGAAACTTTATCATTCAATTACTCTTGAACTACAACTCTGACAGTATTGAAATAACACTCTCCATGGCCCAAATACTATGAAGATTAACTGGAGCTGCTGTTTTTGTGAAACATTGCTATCCCTTTAAATTGATGATCATTAACACCTGTTTGGTATAGTAGTTTAATCATACAACTGACTATATGCCTACAAAATCCCTGGTTTTGTGCAAATGTACCTAGAGGAATTGATACTTTATTGTAGGCAAAGGGTGGTCACACCAAATATTGATTTGATTTAGATTTTTCTTCTGTTCACTCACTATGCATTTAGTTAATTGATAAATATAAACTATTATTTTTGAAATGATTCTTACCTTCTATACTAGCAATGTGGGACGGCGTTGCCCGTCATGTTATGACTGTTGGGAGCACGTGTGTGAAATGTAGACACACTGATAAGCACAGACATATGCAACACACAGACAAACACATACACACAGTGAGTGGCAGAAACATGCAAAAGACATGCACACACACAGACACACCGGAGATGCACACATGGACACACATAAGTAACAGAGATGTACACACACACATGCAACATATATGCGCAGAAACACATGTGTGCAACAGACATGCTCACACACAGTTAACAGATATGTACACACAGGTAACAGATATGCACACAAACATGCAACAGACATACGCACACACACACACACATGCAACAGACATACACACACATGCAACATACACACACATGCTACAGACACATGCACATGCTACAGACACGCACGCGCTACAGACACACGCACACACACTACAGACACATGCACACACATGCTACAGACACATACACACAAACAACAGTCACATGCACAGACACGCACGCAACCGACATAGGCACACACACGCAACAGACATAAAGACACACACAGACATGCAACAGAAATACACAGACACGCAACAGACATACACACACATGGAACAGACACACACAGACACACAACAGATACGCAGACACGCAATAGACACACACACACAGAGGGAACACTGACACAGTGATTGGTGCCCCCGTGTGTTGAGGTTCTGGATCTTGCTGATTCACCGGATCTGCAGGTTGTGAGTGTAGAAGTGCGGGCTGTGACCACCCTGGGATTAGTGTTGGAACTTTACAGTGCTGTGTAAATAACAAAATCTGCAGTATTCAGAGCGTTAGAAGCCAAATGTACCCCCCTAGGTACCAGAGAACATCGCACCAGAACGTGTTGTCATCCCCACTGTGGTCCTGAAATGTAAAAATCAATGGTATTTGCTATTTACTTTACACTGGGGAAAAATTGTAGTATGTCTTCGTGTGTTTGACGTGTAAAAGTGGAAAGCAGGAAATAAAAGATTGTGTGAGAGAGACTTATACCAGCATGTTAAGCCATAGAGTGCCACGTAGTTAACCCTCTGACTGCTGGAAACGCATCCAATGCATTGTGGTACAATGCATTAGGTACCTCTCTGGCACTCAAAGGGTTAAACAGAGTGCTGTTAATGTATAAAGAGGTTTTCCCGATGACATAACACAGATTCAGCACCCCACGTTACTGGCCCTGGTACAGCTGAGACACTCTTCTCCCCACAATGTGCCTCTCAGTGTCCAGAGGATGCAGTGCGGGAGGAAGAAGCCGCTGCTGATTGTGAGCAAACAGGCCTGAGCCTATGGGACTGGCAGGGTATCGGCCGGAGAGAGGGCGTGCTGGGCGTCTGTGAGTTGAGGAAAGAACAGGGATCTTCCTGGCCATGTAGTGTCTATTAAAAAAAAAAAGGGTCCAAAAAACCCCAACATGGTCACACCGGAAAATGTCAAGAGTATATAATATTTTAAAGGGATAGTAATAATTCTATTAAAGTTTATCTCTGAGTCTTGTTTATATTTTTATTATTTCACTGCAAGTTAAGAGTGTATAAGGGTTTAAACCTATTGACACCTCTTTGGGTAACTGAATAAATTATTTGCAGCAACAGTAAAGTATTTTATTTACACAGACTAATTTAGAAACTCATATATTGAAAATTAACTACACATTTATGTGACTTTTATTGCTTTGAAGCAATTTGATACATACACTATTTATTGTGATCTACAGAAAAGAGGGACAAAAAGGTAGAAAAGAGTGTCAAAAAGGGAGTGTCCCTCCTAAAGAGGGACACTTGGGAGGTATGTACCCCTAATATCTCCTAAAGAGGGACACTTGGGAGGTATGGATCCCTAATATCTCCTAAAGAGGGACACTTGGGAGGTATGTACCCCTAATATATCCTAAAGAGGGACACTTGGGAGGAATGGACCCCTAATATCTCCTAAAGAGGGACACTTGGGAGGTATGGACCCCTAATATCTCCTAAAGAGGGACACTTGGGAGGTATGGATCCCTAATATCTCCTAAAGAGGGACACTTGGGAGGTATGTACCCCTAATATCTCCTAAAGAGGGACACTTGGGAGGTATGGACCCCTAATATCTCCTAAAGAGGGACACTTGGGAGGTACGGACCCCTAATATCTCCTAAAGAGGGACACTTGGGAGGTATGGATCCCTAATATCTCCTAAAGAGGGACACTTGGGAGGTATGTACCCCTAATATCTCCTAAAGAGGGACACTTGGGAGGTATGGACCCCTAATATATCCTAAAGAGGGACATTTGGGAGGTATGGACCCCTAATATCTCCTAAAGAGGGACACTTGGGAGGTATGTACCCCTAATATCTCCTAAAGAGGGACATGTGTGAGGTATGGACCCCTAATATATCCTAAAGAGGGACATTTGGGAGGTATGGACCCCTAATATCTCCTAAAGAGGGACACTTGGGAGGTATGGACCCCTAATATCTCCTAAAGAGGGACACTTGGGAGGTATGGACCCCTAATATATCCTAAAGAGGGACACTTGGGAGGTATGGACCCCTAATATCTCCTAAAGAGGGACACTTGGGAGGTATGGATCCCTAATATCTCCTAAAGAGGGACACTTGGGAGGTATGTACCCCTAATATCTCCTAAAGAGGGACACTTGGGAGGTATGGACCCCTAATATCTCCTAAAGAGAGACACTTGGGAGGTATGGACCCCTAATATCTCCTAAAGAGGGACACTTGGGAGGTATGTACCCCTAATATCTCCTAAAGAGGGACATTTGGGAGGTATGTACACCTAATATCTCCTAAAGAGGGACATTTGGGAGGTATGGACCCCTAATATCTCCTAAAGAGGGACACTTGGGAGGTATGTACCCCTAATATCTCCTAAAGAGGGACATTTGGGAGGTATGTACACCTAATATCTCCTAAAGAGGGACACTTGGGAGGTATGGACCCCTAATATCTCCTAAAGAGGGACACTTGGGAGGTATGTACCCCTAATATCTCCTAAAGAGGGACACTTGGGAGGTATGGACCACTAATATCTCCTAAAGAGGGACACTTGGGAGGTACAGACCCCTAACATCTCCTAAAGAGGGTCACTTGGGAGGTATGGAGCCCTAATATCTCCTAAAGAGGGACACTTGGGAGGTATGGACCCCTAATATCTCCTAAAGAAGGACACTTGAGAGTTATGAAGCACTAATATATCCTAAAGAGGGACACTTGGGAGGTATGTACCCCTAATATCTCCTAAAGAGGGACACTTGGGAGGTATGTACCCCTAATATCTCCTAAAGAGGGACACTTGGGAGGTACAGACCCCTAATATCTCCTAAAGAGGGACACTTGGGAGGTATGGACCCCTAATATCTCCTAAAGAGGGACACTTGGGAGGTATGTACCCCTAATATCTCCTAAAGAGGGACATTTGGGAGGTATGTACACCTAATATCTCCTAAAGAGGGACACTTGGGAGGTATGGACCCCTAATATCTCCTAAAGAGGGACACTTGGGAGGTATGTACCCCTAATATCTCCTAAAGAGGGACACTTGGGAGGTATGGACCACTAATATCTCCTAAAGAGGGACACTTGGGAGGTACAGACCACTAACATCTCCTAAAGAGGGTCACTTGGGAGGTATGGAGCCCTAATATCTCCTAAAGAGGGACACTTGGGAGGTATGCACCCCTAATATCTCCTATAGAGGGACATTTGGGAGGTATGCACCCCTAATATCTCCTATAGAGGGACATTTGGGAGGTATGGACCCCTAATATCTCCTAAAGAGAGACACTTGGGAGGTATGGACCCCTAATATCTCCTATAGAGGGACATTTGGGAGGTATGGACCCCTAATATCCCCTAAAGAGGGACACTTGGAAGGTACGGACCCCTAATATCTCCTAAAGAGGGACATTTGGGAGGTATGGACCTCTAATATCTCCTAAAGAGGGACACTTGGGAGGTATGGACCCCTAATGTCCCCTAAAGAGGGACACTTGGGAGGTATGGATCCCTAATATCTCCTAAAGAGGGACACTTGTGAGGTATGGACCCCTAATGTCCCCTAAAGATGGACACTTGGGAGGTATGGACCCCTAATATCTCCTAAAGAGGGACACTTGGGAGGTACGGACCCCTAATATCTCCTAAAGAGAGACACTTGGGAGGTATGGACCCCTAATATCTCCTAAAGAGGGAGACTTGGGAGGTACTGACCCCTAATATCTCCTAAAGAGGGACACTTGGGAGGTATGGACCCCTAATATCTCGTAAAGAGGGACACTTGGGAGGTATTGACCCCTAACATCTCCTAAAGAGGGAGACTTGGGAGGTATGGACCCTTAATATCTCCTAAAGAGGGGACACTTGGGAGGTATGGACCCCTAATATCTCCTAAAAAAGCACACTTGGGAGGTAAGTACCCCTAATACCTCCTAAAGAGGGACATTTGGGAGGTATGGACCCCTAATATCTCCTAAAGAGGGACACTTTAGAGGTATGGACCTCTTAATATCTCATAAAGAGGGACACTTGCGAGGTATGTAATGTTGTATTTTATTTCTCCTTTACTTTGGGACAGAATTGCAGTATTGTGCCTGTGTGTGTTTGGGTTGTGCAAATGGAAAGCGGAAAATAAAAGGAGCTTTATACCAGTATGTTAACTGTTTGAATGCCAGAGGTCATTGCAATTCATTGTGCACCCCTCTAGCACTGAAAGGGTTAAGGTATAGAGAGGCATGTCAGAGTTAAATAGTAGAGGGAAGCGTGTTCATACCTGGGAACACTGACTTGTGGAGTCCCTGGAGGGGACTGATGTGGTGCTGACATGGAGAGGCCAATGGGGCAATTTGTGTTAAAAGTGGGCGGGGCATAATCGCAAGTAGGGAACAGTGATTAAGATAAATGTGGAAAAGTGTTAGTAATAGGCTGGGGAAGGAGGAGAAGTGGGAGGGAAATGCAAGTTTACAGTGTGAGGGGTTTGACGACACTTCCACCTATGTTTCTGGTTTGTCCTGAGGGGTCGAACTTGATACACAACCCTGTGGCAGTCAGTGGGTTAAGTGTGTACCTCATGGCTGCCTGTCTTGCATGGCAAATGATGACAGTCATGAAATAATTCAGCAATGAGGGCCTACCTTAACCCTTTGAGTGCCATTTTGTTCCCCTGTTCCCTTCAGTGGTTGTACTACATACAGGTTCTGCTGAGGCCACTGGGAGTCAGAGTGAGTGATTGTGGGTATGTGTGTGTCAGCCATATTTCTTTCTGGTTTTGTGTGTGTGTCTTTGGTGCTGTGTGTGTATGTATGTGTTTGGTGCTGTGCGTGTGTGGCATGTCTGTGTGTGAGTGGGTCATGTGTGTGTGTCTGTGGTGTAGGCTCAAGTGGCAGCCATTTTGTTTTTTTCTTCAAGTAGATAGAGGTGGGTAGGCTGGGCAGTGAGAAGTGTATTCATACCTGAGAACTTTTAGTTGTGGAGTCTCTCATGTGGTGCTGGTGGGGAGAGAGCAATGAGGGAATTTGGGTTAAAAGTGGGCGGGGCTTAAACGTGAGTAGGGGTGGGGCTTAACATAAATGTGGAAAAAGTGTTAGTAATAGGCTGGGGAAGGAGGAGAAGTTGGAGGGAAATGCAAGTTTACAGTGTCAGGGGTTTGAACACACTCCCTGAGGAGTAAAACTTGATACACAACCCTGTGGCAGTCAGTGGGTTAAGTGTGTACCTGATGGCTGCCTGTCCTCTGTCTTGCATGGAAAATGATGACAGTCAAGAAATAATTCAGCAATGAGGGCCTACCTTAACCTTTTGAATGCCATTTTGTTCCCCTTGTGCTGCAGCTTCCCTTCAGTGGCTGTACTACAGGTCCTGCTGAGGCCACAGGGAGTCAAAGTGAGTGACTGTGCGTGTGTGTGTGTGTCAGCCATATTTCTTTCTGGATCTTTTTTTGTGTGTGTGTGTGTGTATCTGTGTGTTTGTCTGTGGTGTAGGAGCAAGTGGCAGACATTTTGTTTTTTTCCTCTGTTGGATAGTGGTGGGCAGGCTGGATAGTGCTTTGACAACCACACCCCCATTGAATCACCCACTGGGAGCAGTAACTCCTCTTTACTGCCACCCCTGGGTGTGTGTGTCTCCTGAGGAGACATAAATTATGTAATGAGTCATTCTCCTCTGTTATCACGGTGCCCATGTATTTTGGCAACATTTTGACACTAGATGCCTGATGCTTTCTTATTGGCTAAGTGTTATGGCTCCACCCAGTACTGTGTTCTGTCGCTAATGCAGGGCCCTTTCGTGGTGTTTCCGTTGCTTTGTGCTAGCTGCTATCGTGTGATTTCCAGTGTATGACCCGGACTGCCTGACTACTCTCTCTCTCTGATCCTGTTCCTGCTCTGTGTACTGACCCAGCCTGGCTGACGTTCCTGCTTCGTGATTCGACTTGGATTGGCTGACGTTCCTGCTCCGTGTACTGACCCAGCCTGGCTGACGTTCCTGCTCCGTGAATCAACTTGGTTTGGCTGACGTTCCTGGTACGTCTACCGACCCGGCCTGGCTGACATTCCTGTCCGTGCTTTGACCGTAGTGGCTTCCGTTCCTGCTCCCGTGCCTCCAGTCCGTTGTACTACCGTGTCCGGTAGTGAGTGACTACTGTGCTCTGCCTTCAGAGTACTGGCCCAGTTGGTTGCCTCGTGTACTGCATTACCGTTCCGTGACTGCGACCCATTAGTGCCTTGCTGCCACCTTGCTCCATACCCAGGGTTACGCTCAGCTCGTTGCAGCCTATACGCTTGGCTTGTTATCAGTTGTCACTGGGTTTGGTCTCCCGGACGCCTCAGTTAGTCTCCGCTCCTGTTTACCGTTTAACAGCCAAGCGCCCATTACCAGGGCCTTCCAGTACTCACCTGGGTAGGAGCTTTACTATTGGCACTACATAAGCTGGCTTGTCAATCCACCATATCTAGGTTGGTCTCTTGGGCGCCGCAGTCGGCTCAGTCACCCGGCTGTTGCCATCAAGCCTGGCGTATTAACATCATTGTCCGGTACCATTACCGTGGGTCGCAGTGTGTGTATATACTGGGCGTTCCATTGTTCCACCGGTTGCAGTATCACTATAATCTGTGTTTCCTCCAGGGCCTCGTTCAACCTTCCTGGGCTAGTCGCTATTTTGGCACTTGTCAGCATTTGAGTGCTTCCTGGGCCTCGCTATTAGGGCCTCCCAGTCTCCTGGCCTAATTGCATTAACCATTTGTGTCTCACTGAATCACACTAACTGTTCCCAACCTGTCTCAGTATATTTACTACTTGTGATATATGTATACTGGACCCGTGTGGGCTATTATAATTTAGTAACCTGTCCTGTGTCAGTTCCGTTTGTACTATTACTGGACCCGCGAGGGTTACTTTATTCTGCTAATTCAATAGAACTGTGTTTTACCAAATTGCCTGTCTCTGAGTGTACTGAAAACCCTTACATATGTGTGTGTTTCCTGAGGAGACATAAATTATGTAATGAGGCTTTCTCTTTTATATATATATATATATATATATATAGATAATAATATATGATATATATATAGTTTCACTAAACAATGTGAAATGTTACACAGTCCCTAACCCTTTAAGGACCAGGGGTTTACAACACATTAACATTTGCTTCACAATAATTTGGGGTTATACACACTTAAATCCACTGTACTCCGTGCTAATATCATTATAAACTATTTGTTTCCTGAGGCCTAAAAACGAGTCTTAGGTATCCCCTTGAGCATATCAATTCCTGCATTCTTCCTGACTCCAGTTACCATAGCAATCTTGGTAAGGTGTCTCAGAAACAAGAGTGCTGTCTTGTGTGTAAATAGGTCTATGATTAATCGTGGAAGCTCACGAAATGCGTAAGACCTTGTACAGAGTCTGTCTGTGTGTTTATATGGTAATAAAGTTGATGTGTTTAAAGCCTGTGCATGACTTGAAAGAATGTGGATTTTAATACAACCATTTAAAATGCAGTAACCCAATTTTATATTTGGATGTTAACGACAACAAACATTTACACCATATATATATTTATTTTTTATTTTCAATCCAAAGTCTTCCAAATTTAAAGAGTTACATATGTATATTTCTTGTACTTTTTATTTTTTATTCATTTTGACCTTTTTGTTTACATTTTTATGTCTCGTAAAGGGGAACTACCACCCCGCAATAACTTAACTGACAGCGCAGGCGCACGGACGTCACTGTGACAAGATGTCCGTGCTTCCTGCTCCTGTGACCATCGGAAAAACGCCCAAATCTTTGGAACCGGGTAATATTTCTGGCGACTAGCGCTACTAAGCAGCTAGTCGCCAGATGAAGACTGATTTCAGGTTAAGTTATTGCGGGGTGGTAGTTCCCCTTTAATGTTTTCTTTGACAGACACTGACAGGAAGCTCTCTGGAAACAAATTCATGCAGGTCAATGTAGGGGACCAAAATATAATAGCAAGCAGAAATGAAAAATAATAATAAAAAGTATAGGAAATTTCACATTTTACGTACCTGTCTGTCACTTTAACAGCCATAATGAAGCATAAGACAAATGATACAAGTGTAAACTTTTTGTTATGAATAAACATATACAGTATCATAGGACTTTTTTCTGCTGAGTACAACAATACTGGGAGATGTATCATTCAAGTGTTATTGCAGTTTAAACTATTATTGTTGTTTTTTACTTTACATTTACATTAAAAGTGCCCTCTGGTGGCCATACTTCAATTATTTATTCAGTTACATTCTATGGGAGAGGTGAGTCACTGACAAACAGTTCTCCATAGAATGTGATAGAATCTGCTGAGTCACTTCCTGTCATTTTGAACTTTCAGGAAGTAATGATGCTTTTACTCACTTCCTAACAATTTTACCAGTTGTAGCTTTTGAATAAACGAGTGGACAGCAATGGAAGCACTCTTGATTTATGCAGCAGGAAAATGCCTTATAACATAGGTTTTAATTACAGTTGTTTACTGCTCTAATAAACCATGAAACCATCACAGCACCTTTGTAAGCAACGTTTCTCTATCGAGTAGTACTCAGATCATTTTCATTACTTTTCCCAAATGGAAACTTATTTCATGTGTTTGTTACGGGAAACTGTACCCCTTGGAATGTGTCTCTTGTTTAAAAGAAAGCATACAAAATGTGAGAGGCTACTGAGCTCTTGCCCGTCATTTTGGAACTGGACCGCCCTTTTGGGCGGGATTAGTCTAATATGTATGTGGAAATTTCTCCTCTGTAATGGCACTAGAGAGATAAATGTGATGCTTCTGGGTGGTGACTAGCCGTAGGAGAGGCCATTGTGCTGTTGTTTATTCCCAGAAGCCTCTCACATTCTGTATGTTTATTTTGAATACGCTTAGGGGGTCTCCCTAAGTGTGAAGGGTAATCTAGACATGGACCCATTGCTCTCAGTGCCTAGGGAATCCAGCTGCATCCTCCTGACGAGGCCCAGCTAGGCCGAAACGTACATCGGGGGTTAGCTGGTATTCCTGTGCAGAGAGGACTTGTCTGTCATTTTGGAACTGGACCGCCCTTTTGGGCAGGATTAGTCTGATATGTATGTGGAAATTTCTCCTCTGTAATGGCACTAGAGAGCTAAATGTGATGCCTCTGAGTAGTGACTAGCCGTAGAACAGGCCATTGTTCTTCCTCAGAAGCCTCTCACATCTTGTAAGCTTGTTTAAAAGAAAGACTTACTGAGGCAGGTGTCCTTCAAACAGCAGTTATCTTTATTTGCTTTTTTAATTTAAACTCTGCTGTATTCTATAACTGATAGAAGGAATTTTACTATCTTGAGAATTTATCAAGGCCCTTTAGAATCATGTGTGGGTTTCTCTCTCTCTGGCTCTTTCCAGCAATACCCATGATTCTAAACAGCAATGAGTACATTCTTGTAGTAGTAAAATGCCCCACTCAGTTATTATAGTACAGCAGAGTTTAAAGGGATAGTAATACTTCGTTTTAACTTTATTTTATTTTGTAGGCATTAAAAAAACATGAAGAATGATATAAGTCTTATCTCTCAAACCTTTATGGTTTATGAGATATTCAGAAGCAAAGTTCCCCTCCCCACCCCTTTTTCCTAGTGTAAGACATCTCTTCTCAGATGTGATTCTGGTTGTATGACAGGACAGATAACAGAAGGGGACAATTTTCTTTGTATGAAAACAATGAAAGCCCTTCCCCCCTTGACAAGTTTTTCAGCTTTTTCCATTATCTTAATTGAAGATTGTCCCTCTCTGCAGTCTACCTGGGCATCTCCCTTCTGATCTGGTTGAACAGGGAAGGGATATTTTGTTTGTGAATATCTCTTAAACCATAAAGGTTTCAGAGATAAGACTTATATCGTTCTTCATTTTTTTTAATGACTACAAAATAAAATAAAGTTAAAACGAAGTATTACTATCCCTTTAAATGCAAAAAAACACAGTCACTAGATATAACTGACTGCTGTATGAAGCACACCTCCCTAGGTGAATCGTTCTGTTAAGCAATTTAAAGGGATAGTAATACTTTATTATTACTATCCCCCATATTGTAGATATTTGCAAAATAATTTAATATCCCACAGGTTCATCTCTCAGACCTTTATGGTTATAGAGATAACCGAAGGCAAAGTTCCCCCCTCCCCCCCTTCCCTGAAGTCCGAATTGTACTGACTGCAGGGGATGTCTGTCGTACGACAGTCAGGTGGCTCTGCAGCTGAGCCGAGAACGCGTTAGTGAAGAAGAATTATTTCACTGAAACGGTCTTCTACATGTGATTGGCTTGTGCTTGGTTTGCAAGCACACGGAGAAGATCGTTTCAGTGAAATAATTCTTTGTCACTAACGGGATCGTGGCTCAGCTGCAGAGCCGCATGATGAAAGTCATAACGGATATCCCTGCAGTCAGCACAACTCTGACTTCAGGGAAGGGGGAGGGAGGGGGGAACTTTGCCTTCGGTTATCTCTCAAACCATAAAGATTTGAGAGATGAACCTGGCGGCTATTAAATTATTTTGCAAATATCTACAATATGAGGGATAGTAATAATAAAGTATTACTATCCCTTTAAGAGATACTTGCTGCAAGGTTATATTCCCCTTTAGAAAATGAGACTCTGTTAATTCATCGCATCATTCCTTGTTAATAATCTTCATAGGTTTTAACGAAACTCTTTTGTCATTGAATATTAGAATATACAGTTGTTACATACTCCGATTAACCCTTTAAGGACCAAAGGGTTGTGTAACACTTTACTTTGCGGCAATATACTTGCTTGTTGGCCATATACAGAAAGACAAAAATGATGCAAGTCTGGGAAATACAAGTGTACCAGAGGGGATGAATAAAAATCCCATCAATCTAATCTTTTTTTCTAACTTTGATTCCCAGAGAGACTGTCAATGTATCCCTCTGCAATGTGCTGAAAAGTAACACCGCCCAAACATTTAAGAGCGTAAAGGGGAACTACCACCCCGCAATAACTTAAAGGGATAGTAATACTTCATTTTAAATGTATTTTATTTTGTAGGCATTAAAAAAACATGAAGAATGATATAAGTCTTATCTCTCAAACCTTTATGGTTTGAGAGATATTCACAAGCAAAGTTTCCCCTCCCGCCCCTTTTTCCTAGTGTAAGCCATCTCTTCTCAGATGTGGAATGCAGTCCATAGACCAGACAGATAACAGCAGGGGACAATCTTCTTCCTATGAGAACAATGAAATCCCTGTCCCCCTTGACAAGTTTTTCAGGTTTTTCCCTTATCTTAATTGAAGATTGTCCCTCTCTGCAGTCTACCTGGGCATCTCCCTTCTGCTCTGACTGAACGGGGGGGGAAACTTTGCGTGTGAATATCTCTTAAACCATAAAGGTTTGAGAGATAAGACTTATATCGTTCTTCATGTTTTTTTAAAGCCTACAAAATAAAATAAAGATAAAATGAAGTATTACTATCCCTTTAAGCTTGACTGATTGCTCATCTGGTGACTAGCTGCTTAGTAGCGCTAGTCGCCAGAAATATTACCCGGTTCTGCAGATATCGGCGTTTCAAAAGGGACTGACAGCGCAGGCGTATGGACGTCACTGTGAAGAGACGTCTGTGCTTCCTGCTCCTGTCACCATCGGTAAAACACCGATATCTGCAGAACCGGGTAATATTTCTGGCGACTAGCGCTACTAAGCAGCTAGTCGCCAGATGAGCAATCAGTCAAGCTTAAGTTATTGCAGGGTGGTAGTTCCCCTTTAAAATACACATTTACGAGGGAGATCAACTTTAATTTAAAAAAAAATATATATATATATATATTTTTTTTTTTTTTTTTTTTTTCCTTACTGCAGTTAAAGCGGAACTACCACCCAATAATAAGATAACATCACATCATTGCCCATCTGACGACTAGCTGCTCAGTAGCGCTAGTCGCCAGAATTCTTACCAGATTAAAGAGAAATCTGTATTCTTCATGGACTGACAGCAAGACGAAGCGCTGACATCTCGCCCTAGTGACGTCCACGCGCCTGCGCTGTCAGTCCCAGCCGGTTCTAAGGGGCGTTGCTAGGAGCCATTTGGAGAAATACAGATTTCTCTTTAATCCGGTAAGAATTCTGGCGACTAGCGTTACTGAGCAGCTAGTCACCAGATGGGCAATGATGTGATGCTATCTTATTATTGGGTGGTAGTTCCGCTTTAACATTTTTTAAACTTCAGTTTTCTCTCTTCACCAATGGGGGTTGCTGTTTCCATTACTCACTATGGAGAGTGCTACTCTATGTCTCTAGCTCTTCTACTGAGTGCATTATAATAAAACTAGTTCAAGAGCCCGTTACACGGGCCACAGTGCCACTGGCACCCGGTCGCGGGGCAGTCATGCACAGTAGAGACTGCCCACGCCGCGGCTGATACAGAGCTGGACGCTCCTTCGGAGTATCTGTATCAGCCGCGGTGCGGGCAGTCTCTACTGTGCATGACTGCAGCATGTGCAGCAGTGTCTACCGAGCACGATGCGGCGTTACACGCGTTTTAGCAAATTATTATATAGAATGACCTCTGGATACCACTTGGCTGTTTCTAACAGAATGATTGAAAAAACTGAGCTACAATAAGTTTGTAATGAAGCAATTCTCAGCAGTGAGCGTTCCTGTGTTTCACTCAGCAGTTAAAGTCCTATAGGTATATGTTTCCTTACAATAAGTTTGCTGCTTCTTTAAAGATAGTAATGTTTCATAATAAAATCAGCTCTGATTAATCTTCATAGTATTTGGGCCATGGAGAGTGTTATTACAGTACTGTCAGTTGTAGTACAATAGTAATTGAATGATAAAGTATCCCCCTCCCTCCCCTTTTACTGATATAACACTGCTCCCCTCAGAGCATCAAGACTGTACAGATGGATCACAAAGAGCGACAATCTTCAGTGATCATAAGGATAAACCTGATAAAACTGTCAAGGGGGCAGGGTTTTCCTTATGATCACAGTAAGAAGATTGTCCCTTTTTGTGATCTGTCCAGTTAAGAGACCAGATTTCACATCTGAGGTGAGCAGTGTTACACTAGATAAAAGGGGTGGGAGGGGGATACTTTATCATTCAATTACTCTTGTACTACAACTCTGACAGAATTGAAATAACACTCTCCAAAGTCCAAATACTATGTAGATTAATTGGAGCTGCTTTTATTTTGAACCATTACTATCCCTTTAAATAAATGGGAATTGTTATTTGTACTCTGTGGGGAAGTAGATTTGCCCTAGCATAGTTTAAAGCGGACCTGTCACCTTAAATCAAGTTAGCTATTAAAAACGTTCTGTCACGTTAGCCAAAATACCAGAAAACATGCAGTTAAAGAGGTATTCATACTTGGCACCATATGCTGTTGTATGCTAATTGGGGTGCCCATGCAGTACCAGTGACATTTTATATGCTAAATAAGGTTTTCAGTGACTTTTCATATGCTAATTAAGCTTTGTGTTGTACCAGGAGACTTTCTTTTTTGCTTTTCCAAGAAATTAAAGTGTTAATATTTCCTAACGTATACATCTGCAGAAAATTTGGTTAGCATGACACACAGGCAGTTTTGATAGAAGTTTTGAAATATGTAAAAAAATAAAATTAAGGTGACAGGTCTATTTTAACTTTTGCTCAAATGACCATTATATTTCTATTATTACTGAAGTCCCCATTATAGAGGCTTAGGGCGTGTAACTGTTATGGCTTTTTGCATTAAAGGGATAGTAATACTTAAGTATTACTAATCCCTATAGCAAAGTGCTACTTAAAAAAAACTTATTGCCCCCAGTGTCATCTCTCAAACCTTTATGGTTTGAGAGATGAACGCTTCTAAAGTTGCCCTGTCCCCTTCCCTGTAGTCAGCTGGAGAGCCACCTGAAAGTCGTACGACTCTCTTTGTTTCAGTCAGCTAGAATGCTGACTGCGAGGAAGGGGGAGGGAGAGGGCAACTTTATAAGCGTTCAAATCTCAAACCATAAAGGTTTGAGAGATGACACTTGGGGCAATACGTTTTTTTTAAGTAGTACTTTGCTATAGGGATTACTAATACTTAAAGGGATAGTAATACTTCGTTTTATCTTTATTTTATTTTGTAGGCATTAAAAAAACATGAAGAAAGATATAAGTCTTATCTCTCAAACCTTTATGGTTTAAGAGATATTCACAAGCAAAGTATCCCCCCCCCCCCGTTCAGCCACATCAGAAGGGAGGTGCCCAGGTAGACTGCAGAGAGGGACAATCTTCAATTAAGATAAGGGAAAAACCTGAAAAGCTTGTCAAGGGGGGAAGGGCTTTCATTCTTTTCATACAAAGAAGATTGTCCCCTGCTGTTATCTGTCTGGTCATACAACCAGACTCACATCTGAGAAGAGATGGCTTACACTAGGTAAAAGGGGCGGGAGGGGAAACTTTGTTTGTGAATATCTCTCAAACCATAAATGTTTGAGAGATAAGACTTATATCATTCTTCATGTTTTTTTAATGCCTACAAAATAAAATAAAGTTAAAACGAAGTATTACTATCCCTTTAAGTATTACTATCCCTTTACGGAATACATGGTGTAACTGTTATGTCCACTTGCTGTTTAGGTTCAGAAGGCAGAGTAATTACAAACCATCATTACTGAGGCTCACAAGAGGGGGGTGTATGCAATAAGGAGTGATAAAAAGGTGATAATGTGGAGACGTTGACTTCTCCAGTGATATCGCAGTTCCTGTGTTATTCTGTAGAGCCTATGTACTAAGATCTCCAAGCTGGAGAAATCTTGTCTCCATAGAATAACATAGGAAGTGGACAAGTTATATCACTGGAAGTCATCTCTTCTTCTTCATCTTCCTATCACACCTTAGTGCATCTCCCCGAAGGTGTTTTAGGAGAAATGATATCAAGGAGAGAAGGTTGAGTCATTACTCTCCTATATAAATGAGATCCCTAAGATATAATTCACACATTTGCTTGTTATTAGAGGAATCCCTCGTACATGAGCTTTCAAAGGTGGATTTCTTGTCTTCGTTAGAATTGAGGAACCTGTGGTTTAATGTCCACTATAAATCCATGGACTGTTTCTCCAAAACGAATGTTTAATTATATCTGAATATCATGGACATGGAGGCAGACACGATTATTTTGCAGGACCCCAGAAGTCAAACTCCACCTTCTGTAGGCTTCTTAGCGATTAATAATGACCATCAAGATTGTCTGCAGAAGTGGGATTTAGCAGATAAGATGCTGATCCAGGGAAATATCCGACTGACCTCTGGAGTCAGGCAGGATTTGTTTCTCACTTAGGGCTTAATTGGAAATAGTTTCAATGGATTTTTTGGTGATATGGCATGGGCTAAATTTGATGGATGCATGTCTTCTTTCAGCCTCATCAACTATGTATATTATTTGGAGGTTTTATTGTACCTTCTAAATCAAGAGGCAAATTTCTTACCAACTCCAGAAGCTGGCAGGCCACTAAGGCTGGTGCAGGGCATTCTATGAAGTTGCCTGAAGAGCCTTAGTGATCTATCATCTTCTGGAATTATTAGGAGATTTGTCTCCTCATTAATGGAAACATTCGAAACCCAAAAGCACGAGTATGTACTCGAGTGTTTTTTTCATCATTCACTGTCCTTAATAATAAGGTCCACAGTGACAATTTTTTAGCGCAGATCAGAAGATGGACTGGTTACCTCTTCTCATAGTCACTCAAAGTTCATGGAACTATTCTCAGCTTGATATCAAGGCACTTAAGGTGTAGTGACTATTCTTTAATTCTTGAGACTCAGAAGGTGTACTTGTTATGTCCCTTTTTAATAAGAGGCTCGAGGTTTGTTGTCCTTATAGTCCTTATAGTCCATCATTATTGACGCTCTGAATGTATATCCGATATATCCATTTCTTGTTAAGGCTCGGACGGTGTAATTGGTACTGTTCTTCATAATAAAACTCACAGGCATCAATTATTATGTGAGAAGATAGTCATACTGTCTCTTATAAATGAGGCTCCCCAGGTGTATCAGATATCATTCTCCTTATTGAACCACCATTCTGATGGTGGCTTTCCGTCTTCCCTCGTCATCAAGGCACAGAAGGTGTAACTGTCATGTCTCTCTGTTATCAGAAGGTGTGGAACTCAAGGTGTTATTGTTATGACCATCTGATATTGAGTGGAAGATGGCATTGATACATCCACTCATTAATTTCACAGTAAATACAACAGTTCTCTGTCGGAGATCAAGTTCCAAATCAGAGAATAATTGTAGTCTATCATTATTATCTCTTAGAAGGTATACCGGTAATTGATGTTTATCTTTCTTTTTTTTTTTTTTGAGGCTCAGAAGGAGGATTTGTTTCCGTCCACATCACGGAAGGTATAATTGATATGTCTGATTGTTATTTAAGATGAGAAAGTGTAGGATTTACTCTCCCTCATATGTCCAATTGTTACCAAGAAACAGAAAGTGGAGTCGTTATAGTCCATCCTTATTAGCCTTCAGAAGGTGTTATTGATATATCCATTTCTTATTGAGGTTCAAAAGATGAAGTCTTTACTGTCCCTCATTTTTGAGGCTTAGAAGGTGTAACTGTTGTATACGCTTATTATCGAGGTCCAGAAGGCAAAGTAAATGCCATTCCTTATAAATGAGGCTCAGAGAGATATCTGTTTGTTATCATGGCTCAGATTGTGGAGACAATACATCATTATTGAGGCTTAGAAGGTACCACTGGTTTCCCACTTGTCTAGTAGGCTAGTTCTTAGTTAATGAGGCACAAAAGGGTGACCTTTCATTAATGAAGCTCAGGTTGTGTAACTGATATCTCCGTGAGTTGGCGTGGCTCAGAAAGCAGAGGGGATCTCTCTTTATAAGAATACTTTACTACTCTTGGTAGGCAGCTGAATTAGCCAGGCTCAGAAGGTGGAATCATTAACGTACATGTTTGAGTCCATCTCATGGCGGAAGGACACTCTGGCTTTCCCACTGAAATAAGCCCGGCTCTGCTGTCCATCCGTATCACTGCCCACTGAGGAGGTGGAGCGGAGAGGAGTCTTCTCAACTGGTGGGGAGGCTCCTGGGGGAGCAGCTGAGAGAGGGGAGGAGTAAAACAAGACGGTGAGAACAAGTAATGTGAGATAGGCAAGAGAAAGATAGTGATAGGGGAGAAGAACGTTTTTGGGGAGGACAGGAGATGGAGAATGAGTTAACAGTTAGACATGCATTTCTACGGACACTCGCTCTCCTAAATCTGAACTCCCCCTCCTTACCATAAACACTCACCCCTTCACTCCATACACTCACTGAGTACATTTACCCAAACTCCCCTTACTCTATGCACTACTCCATCCCACTCCCTACACTTAAAGGAGAACAAACAGCTTCTAACAATACCACCCCAACTTACCTTACTATGAGAAGTAAACCTTAATGGCCGCTGTGAATTTTGCCCTTATGATTAAATGATATATCTCCATTTAGTCGAGGATATCACCTCCACTGAGGCGGTCAAGACAGTTCCTTGATGGACCATAGAACCTCAGACTCTGCCCACTACACATGGTAATCTTAACCAAAGGGTGGACAAAAATTTAAATAACTTTGTAGCCAGGAGAACATTTTAGGAACCATTTGGGATATTAGGAGCCTCTGATGGGATGCGTGTACACAGGTGTTAGTAAACTACGCCCACAATTTTGGAGCCAGCCTTGAAACTTTAGGAGCCCTGGCTCCCAGGGTCATAGGACTTTTCACCACAGATTTAACCTTTTAACCCTTTGAGTGCCAAAGGAGTTTGCTCGCATTGCTTTGGCTACCATTCTGCAATCTGTTTACTGCAGCAGTTGGAATAGATGCATGTCTCCTGTCTTCTTGTACCGAGTCCACTGAGACACAATGTAGGGCTGAGAATGGGAGTGTCCAGCTGACGCGTTTCATGTCATATTGTTGGGTCAAGGCTTAATAGGGTGGGAGTTTTGCTTGTTATAGGGTTAGGGTATTTTCTGTGCCAAAAAAATAGTGGATGGGACTGGGAGGTGAGGTCATGTGAGGAGTGGGGGTGTGTCCATGGGTGGAGCTAAGGGCACCTAGAGTGCCTTGCCTATGGCTGCCTGGGATGTAAATTTGGCCCTGAGTAGGCTGAAAGTACTGTAAAACCAGAGAAAGAGCCTCTGTCCCCGGTGACCTGGTAATTCAGTCTGTAAACTGACGTCTCCGGGTCAGATCCCGAGAGATCCCAGTAGGTATGAATATCAGCGTATCACATATTCCTTGCTTTATATCTGTTTTTGGGATTTTTTTAATTTTGCTTTCTGTTAGTATTTTTATGTAATAAAGTTTGTAATTCACTAGGTAGTCCACTCTCTCCCTCTTGTTTTTGTAATTTTAAAGGAGCTGTAAACTTTTTTTAAAGAAAATCTATATGTTATAGAGATTTTCCTGATGAGTAAAACAAGGGCACGCTCTCTTTTGTCAATTTTTTCATTCAGAAGTTACAAAAGTTCATATAATCAGGAAGTGAATTTACTGTGTTTACTTCCTGATAGATCTACTGACAGGAAGTGAATTTACTGTGTTTACTTCCTGATAGATCTAACTGACAGGAAGTGACTCTGCAGTTTCTATCACATTCTATGGAGAACTGTATGTCACTGATTTTCCTCTCCATTAGAATGTAACAGAATAACTAATTAGAATTTGACCACTAGAGGGCACTACTAATGTAAAGAAACATGGGTTTAAACTGTAATAACTCTGGAAAGATGCATCTTGCAGCAGTGGGAGTACCTTATTTTACTCAACAGGAAATATCCTACAATATATATGTTTTCATAAAAAAGTTTACTGCTCCTTTAATGCTGGTGCTTTGGGGGAAGCTATTGAGAGGTCAGAAACAAGCAATGGAGCTACTTTTGTGACCTCAAGACTGTAGATACTGAGAGCCGTTGTCTGTCAGGTTTTTTAGGATTGAGGTATGTCATTTTATCAGTGACACTAGTAGGGAACATGAGGGGAGATATTTAAAAAAAACTGGAGTTAAAGGGGTACTACCACCCCGCAAAAACTTTATATTAATTAAGTCTTCATCTGACAACTAGATGCTTAATAGCGCTAGTCGCCAGAAATATTACCTGGTTTAAAAGATTTTCGACTTATTCGGAAGCTGACAGTAGCAGGAAGCACGGACATCTTGCATTAGTGACATCCGTGGGTCTGTGCTGTCAGTCCCTTTTGGAGCCGGCCGGCTCCTAGCAACTCCTCCTAGACCCGGCTGGGACTGACAGCGCAGGCGCACGGACGTCACTATGGAAAGATATCCGTGCTTCCTGCTACTGTCAGCCTACAAATAAGTTGAAAATCTTTTAAACCAGGTAATATTTAATTAAATAAAATATTTTATTTAATGAAGACTTAATTAATATAACGTTTTTGAGGGGTGGTAGTTCCCCTTTAATCGAAAAGAAGCCTTAAAATGGCTGTAAGATTGTTGCTGGTAGTTATAAAAGTATTAAGGACAGTTTAGGAGGACATAATGCCGTGTAGTACGTTTTTTTTACAAAACGAATTAAAGAAGATTGTAGAAAGTGGCACTTTGTAATTATAAAGAAACGTCACTATTTGGGACAATTTAGTCACAGAATTTTCGCCAAATATTTAAAGTGGAACTACCACCCGACACAATCTTTACCTTCACTAAGTCGCCATCTGGCGACAAGCTGCTTAGTAGCGCTAGTCGCCAGAATAATTACCTTATTTAATAGATTTCTGCTCTCTTCCCCAGCTGACAGGAAGGACGGAGCGCAGATATCTTCCCATTGTGATGTCCGTGCACCTGCGCTGTCAGTCCCAGCCGGAGCCATATGGCTCCTAGCAACGCCTCCTAGACCCGGCTGGTACTGACAGCGCAGGTGCACGGACATCACAATGGGAAGATATCTGCGCTCCGTCCTTCCTGTCAGCTGGGGAAGAGAGCAGAAATCTATTAAATAAGGTAATTATTCTGGCGACTAGCACTACTAAGCAGTTAGTCACCAGATGGGGACTTAGTGAAGCTAAAGATTGTGTCTGGTGGTAGTTCCGCTTTAAGGCCATGTCTGACCTGTTCTTAATTTTTACAGTAATCACATTTATAAATGTAACTAGTTGAAGAGCCCGTTACACGGGACACAGTGCCGCTGCCAGCAGCACGCACAGCAGTCTTTACTGAGCATGACTGCATCGTTACACACGTTTTAGCGAATTATTATATAGGATTAGAATACATTATAAACACCAACTCTCATAATAAGGAAGAAGGAGGATCAGTTCACAAAAAACGAACAAGAACACTTTTTATAAATCTCCCCCCATGGTGTCCTCATGATTACTATTTGGTAACATATCAGAGGGAACTCCAGACACGATGTCTAGTACTCCCCATATTTTATTCTGATGGAGCAGGATCTTGTAAGGGTTTACTTATGCAGAGGGGGGAGTCTTCCACATATCCGTACATATTACCTTGACTTCAATACATAGCCAAGTTAAAGGGATAGTAATGTTTCATAATAAAAGCAGCTCTAATTAATCATCATAGTATTTGGACTTTGGAGAGTGTTATTTCAATTCTGTCAGAGTTGTAGTTCAAGAATAATTCAATGACAAAGTATCCCCCTCCCGCCCCTTTTACTGATGTAACACTGCTCAGCCAGAGCAGAAGGGAGGTGCCCAGGTAGACTGCAGAGAGGGACAATCTTCAATTAAGATAAGGGAAAAACCTGAAAAACTTGTCAAGGGGGGCAGGGCTTTCATTGTTCTCATAGGAAGAAGATTGTCCCCTTCTGTTATCTGTCTGGTCTATGGACTGGATTCCACATCTGAGAAGAGATGGCTTACACTAGGTAAAAGGGGAGGGGGGGGAACTTTACTTGTGAATATCTCTCAAACCATAAAGGTTTGAGAGATAAGACTTATATCGTTCTTCATGTTTTTTTAATGCCTATATATATCTTGCACCTTGGAGTGGCTGTTGAGCTCTGATTTTTCATCCATGCAGATTGTACACAGCAGAGTTGGGCAATGTGACGTCCTCCATCTGTTCTCTGACTACTAATCCCTTCCTCATATGTATACACAACACAGTTTGGAACCATCATGTCTGCCTCCATGCACATGACATCCAGGTCTGAATAAAGAGGTTATCTCTTGAACCAAGGAGCCAGGGCAAAATTCTTAGGGGCCGTTAAGATTTTATGACCACAATAAAGTAAGTGAGGGGTTATTATTGAGATGTGTTACTTCTCCTTTAAGATTTTCATTTTGTAATGTCACTCTCTTTCATATACACTCACCCTTACACTGTGCACTCACTTTTATCTCTCTGCATATAAACCCACCTCACTCTGTGCACCTATTTCACTCACACTTACCCTAGTCATTTTGTACACTCACACTACTTGTGTGCAATTACCCACATTCATCTCTCTTACTCCGTATATTTACCTCTTCTCACTCACAAACACACACCTTCCTCATTCCTTACACACACATTTCACACACACACCTTACTCACTCCTTACACTCATCTTCCTCACTTGTTATACTCCCCTCATTCATTACACACACTTTCCTCATTCCTTACACACACACACTCTTTCTTCATTCCTTACACACACTTTCCTCATTCATCACACACACAACTTCCTCATTCCTTACACACACACACACACACCTTCCTCAACTTTTCTTGATTCCAACACTTGCCCTTTTGACTCCTTACATTCACTCATTTGTTATACTCACCCTTCCCACTTCATACTCTTACGTTTCTTACTCCGCACACTTCCTTTCCTCACTCCATACACTCACCTTCCTCACTCCATACACTCACATTTCTTACTCCATACACTCACTCCGTACACTCAAGACTTCTCACTCCATATACACGCCTTCTTATTTCAGAACACTCACCTTCCTTTCTCTATACACTCAACTTCCTCACTCTGTACACTCACACTTCTCCCTCTGTACACTCACCTACCTCACTCCGTACACTCACACTTCTCCCTCTGTACACTCACCTTCCTCACTCTGTACACTCACACTTCTCCCTCTGTATACTCACACTTCTCCCTCTGTACACTCACCTTCCCCACTCTGTACACTCACATTCCCCACTCTGTACACTCATACTTCTCCCTCTCTACACTTGCCATCCTCACTCTGTACATGCACCTTCCTCACTGAGTACACTCACACTTCTTTCTCTGTACACTCACCTTCCTCACCGAGTACACTCATACTCCTCCTTCTGTACACTCACCTTCCTCACTCTTCTTCCTTTTTCGATCTTTCCTCCTCCAGTACAAGGGGAAACACTGCAGCGCCTTCACCCCCATCCTAATGGAAAGAAAGACAGAGAGAGGTAAGAATAGGACAGATGGGCAATAGTGAGCTACAGACAGACAGACATACACCATTTTCCTGAATCACTGCTGCATGTTATAGATAGACAGACAGATAGATAGATAGATAGATAGATAGATAGATAGATAGATATGAGATAGATAGATATTAGATAGATAGATAGATAGATAGATAGATAGATATGAGAAAGATAGATAGATAGATAGATAGATAGATAGATAGATAGATAGATAGATATGAGATAGATAATAGATAGATAGATATGAGATAGATAGATAGATAGACAAATAGATAGATAGATAGATAGATAGATAGATAGATAGATAGATAGATAGATAGATATGAGATAGATAGATATGAGATAGATAGATAGATAGATAGATAGATAGATAGATAGATAGATATGAGATAGATGGACATGAGATAGATAGATAGATAGATAGATAGATAGATAGATAGATAGATAAACAGATAGATAGATAGATATGAGATAGATAGATATTAGATAGATAGATAGATAGATAGATAGATAGATAGATAGATATGAGATAGATGGATGGATAGATAGATAGATATGAGATAGATGGATGGATAGATAGATAGATAGATAGATAGATAGATAGATAGATAAATAGATAGATAGATAGATAAATAGATAGATAGATATGAGATATATAGATAGATAGATAGATAGATAGATAGATAGATATGAGATAGATAGATAGATAGATAGATAGATAGATAGATAGATAGATATGAGATAGATGGACGGATAGATAGATAGATAGATAGATATGAGATAGATGGACGGATAGATAGATAGATAGATAGATATGAGATAGATAGATAGATAGATAGATAGATAGATATGAGATAGATGGATGGATAGATAGATAGATAGATAGATAGATAGATATGAGATAGATAGATAGATAGATATGAGATAGATGGACGGATAGATAGATAGATAGATAGATAGATAGATAGATAGATAGATAGAAAGATAGATAGATATGAGATAGATACATAGATAGATAGATAGATAGATAGATATGAGATAGATGGACAGATAGATAGATAGATAGATAGATAGATAGATATGAGATAGATGTGAGATAGATACATAGATAGATAGATAGATAGATAGATAGATAGATAGATAGATAGATATGAGATAGATATGAGATAGATATGAGATAGATACATAGATAGATAGATAGATAGATAGATAGATAGATAGATAGATAGATATCTCATATCTATCTATCTATCTATCTATCTATCTATCTATCTCATGTATTTGTCTGTTACAATAAATTACTAGTGTATTGTGACTATAATGTTGCATTTATGAAAGTAGGAGCTCACATTCAACCTTTAGTGCATCAAAGTCCCAGAACTGCTACACTCTGAGTGTGAGCTCCTACTTCCATATGTAACATATTATCCTGCTGATGTGAAGCTGCTGAAGTTACTGCCACAAGTTGGTATAGGTCCTCAGGGCTATTATACCAATAGGGCAATGTAGGCAGATTTCCAGGCCCCACTTGGAGATGGGAGTGAAAATTTGCATTGTGTGAATCTGGGTGTGAAAACTAAATAGTTTGTAAAGATAGCTGTGAAAATAATTTTATGTGGGAAAATTCATTGGTATGTGGTCAGATGTGAACGTTCAACATTATGTGAAGATGAGCGTGAAAACTGCTTTGTGTTAAGATGGGGGAAAAAACCTGTATTGTGTGGAGATGAACATGAAAACTCTGCATTGTGTGAAGATGGGTGCAAAACTTTGTATTGTTTTAAGACGGGGGTGAATATCCAATATTGTGTGAGGATGGGTGAAAACCCAGCATTGTGTGTATCTACGGGCAAGCCTACAGTATTCTAAGACATTAGCAATGTAAACTCACAATTGTGCGAAGACACTATACATTTCAGCAGTTGTTTTTATCAGGAGGGAATATAATAGGTATGGACCCCTAATAACTCCTTAAGAGGGACACTTTGGAAGTACAGACCACTAATATCTCCTAAATAGGGACACTTGGGAGGTTCGAACCCCTAATATCTTCTAAAGAGGGACACTTGGGAGGTATGGACCCCTAATATCTCCTAAAGAGGGACACTTGGGAGGTATGGACCTCTAATATCTCCTAAAGAGGGACACTTGGCAGGTATGGACCCTAATACCTCCTAAAGAGGGACACTTGGGAGGTATGGACCCCTAATATTTCCTAAAGAGGGACACTTGGGAAGTATGGATCCCTAATATCACCTAAAGAGGGACACTTGGGAGGTATGGACCACTAATATCTCCTAAAGAGCAACACTTGGGAGGTATGGACCCCTAATATCTCCTAAAGAGGGACACTTGGGAGGTATGGACCCCTAATATCTCCTAAAGAGGGACACTTGGTAGGTACAGATCCCTAATATCTCCTAAAAAGGGACACTTGAGAGGTATGTACCCCTAATATCTCCTAAAGAGGGAGATGTGGGAGGTACAGACCCCTAATATCTCCTAAAGAGGGACACTTGGGAGGTATGGACCCCTAATATCTCCTAAAGAGGGAGACGTGGGAGGTACAGACCCCTAATATCTCCTAAAGAGGGACACTTGGGAGGTATGTAGCCCTAATATCACCTAAAGAGGGACACTTGGGAGGTACAGACCCCTAATATCTCCTAAAGAAGGACACTTGGGAGGTATGGACCCCTAATATCTCCTAAAGAGGGAGACTTGTGAGGTATGTATCCCTAATATCTCCTAAAGAGGGACACTTGGGAGGTATGGACCCCTAATATCTCCTAAAGAGGGAGACTTGTGAGGTACAGACCCCTAATATCTCCAAAAGAAGGACACTTGGGAGGTATGGACCCCTAATATCTCCTAAAGAGGGACACTAGGGAAGTATGTAACCCTAATATCTCTTAACAAGGGAGGTATGCAAGTCTCCTATACTTCCTGAGCAGGCATCCTATCCTCCACTACTTCCTTCTAATCTGTCCCCTCATTATACAGTGCAAGTGAGTGTGGCTGCACCCTGTAAGTGAGCGATATATATTAATAGTGACAGACAGATTGGCCTCTTGTTAGAACTTGTTGTGCACAGGGCTGTGCAGTGTGTGTATATACAGCTGTACATTATTCCCATACCAGTCATACCTCACACCATATACAGCACGGTGTGTGGGTGGATAGATTTACTCTGAGAGCTAATGCATGTTGACCAACATGTGGCTCTTCAGCTGTGGTGAAACAATATCTCTCATCAGCTCCAGTCAGCCAACTTCCAGTTGTTGTTAGACTAAAATTCCTATTATCCTCAGCCGGCCAATAACCACCATTTGAGTTGTAGTCCAGCAACAGCTGGAGATCCACAAGTTGCCTTAACCCATTTAGGAACAAATGTAATAATTTATCGTCCAAATGTAGGGTTATCACACTGCACTAATACAACCAAAACTCAACTTGCTGCAACTCCAGAATGACTATCGGTGGTCACCAGTAGCGCTGCAGCACTAAAGGTTTGTATAGTGGCTATGAGATCGCTGTGCTGGCTGTTCACACTGGTGACTGAGTCCTTGTGATGGTCTTTGCACTGGTCCAATGAGTCTGGTTCATGTGGGATCCAACTGATCAGCTAATGCAGAGTGTGATCGGGAGTTGAAAGAGAGACTCACATGGTCACCTGACTGATAACAACACACTGAGCTGAATTAGTAAGTGAAGTGGTGTAATTATACCCCATGGGGACAACTAAGAATTCTCATTGATTTAAATTAGTCTTTTAACTCCTTCAACACTAGAGCATAAGCCTTACTCTGTGTGTATTAGTGTGTGTGCGTGTGAATGTTTATGTGTGTGTGTGTGTGTGTGTGTGTGTATGTGTGTACGTGTATATGTGTGTGTGCGTATGTTTGTACGTATATGTTTGTGTTAGTTTATGTATGTGTATGTATGTATGTATGTATATGTGTGTGTTATGCATGTGTTTGTTATGCATGTACATGTGTGTAAATATGTTTGTGTGTGTATGTATGTATGTATATGTGTGTGACTTATCTATATGTGTGTGCATGTATATGTGTGTATTCATGTGTATGTATATATGTAGATGTGTGTGTTATGTATGTCTGTGTTAGTTTATGTATGTATATGAGTACGTATGTGTTTGTACATGTGTGTTAGTATATGTGTGTAAGTCTTTGTGTGTAGCAGGGAAAACCTGCTTCATTTCCCACGTCAGCTCCTTGTGACCTTCACTGAGTCACCTTATCTCCCTGTGCCTCAAGGCACCAAAATGTAGAGGATTATTTAACCCTTTAAAGTCCACAGGGGTCTGCAACAAATTACTGAGCAATATGCTGCTCACACCTCTGGAATTTAAAAGGTTAATAAGAAATAAGACAATAAAAACATTCCCCCAGTTTACCATTGATTTAAATGTAGGCGAAACAATGCGTTGGAAGCCTTTCTAGCACTCAAGGGGTTAAAACACTATTTAGATGATTAAATCAGTCTCTTAGTAAGCTCTAAAGGGCAGCGAGTCACTGTTCCCGATAAATTCTATGTATAACAGTAAATACAAATACAGATAGAAAAAAAAAATATATATTATATATATATATATATATATATATATATATATATATATATATATATATAGCTCTAACACTGAAAGGGTTAAAGATATTACACGGGTGAGCTCATGTAAAGTGCACCCTCCCCCCTCTGCGTGCATCTCCCAGGGGTTGCAGTGTACACAGGACGCAGACGATACCAACGCGAGCAGTGTCACGCTCTGGTAACACCTGTATGAATAAAAGAAATACAGAAATATATATAGAGAGGGGGAACAAGAAGATATTTGTCTGCAGAAAAACATGGCTGCTTCTCACAGCTGGGAGATTCTTTAGTCTAAAGTTATTAACCCCTTGAGTGACAGAGGGGTACACAACTCATTGCATAGCAATGCGTCATGTCCCTCTCTGGCACTCAAAGGGTTAAAGACTCAAGATAACGCCTCTCTGTTGCAGCATTTGGAGACCTTTACAGTCAACGACAGAATTTCTCTAGGGGAATTAATGAAACAGCACCACCAAGTGGACAATTTTATAGAATTTTTCTGATTAATGCGACAGTGTCATTTTTGAATTTTAAATATTCTGCAAATACATAATATGTAAAAAAAATTGCCTGTACTTGCCTATTTTTTTTTTTGTAGTTTACAGTTTTATGTTGCTGACATTGAGCTACTTGGATTTCTGTTTCCAGAGAGCTTACAGTTGAGGACTATGAAAAGCAGATATAAATATAACAATATTGCTGTCTATGCAGCTCTGAGCGCTCTGTAATCAGTCGGGGAAGCTTTTCTACATTGTTTCACAGTTTTTTTTGAGATTGTATCTTTTTATATTGTTTCACTCATTATCCCTGATTGCACAATCTCACACACAATGGTCTCTGAAAACAGATTTAGGTAGATCTGTCGGGGATTTAAAATTGTGAAAAAGTAGACAAAGATGAAAGAAAAAAAAATAAACAGTATAGGCAAATTGACTTTACATATCATACCATCGCAGAATATCTAACCCCTTAAAGGAATCCTATATAATAATTCGCTAGGATGTTTGTCACGATGCAGTCATGCGCAGTAGAGACTGGCCGCGTTCGGGCAGTCTCTACTGCTCTTGATTGCATCACGTGAGTGAGGCGACGCATGACTGCATCGCGTGAAGCAGTGAGGTAGTGGCCTCTTAAACCAAAGCAATGCGCTGCGTAACCCTCTGGCACTGAAAGGGTTAACATTACCCGGACCTTGGCCCGTGTATTTTACACTAGTAGTATAATATTTCAAAATAAATACGGCTGTGATTATTCTTTATAGTATCTGGGCCATGTAAAGCGGTATTATCATTCTGTACGATATGTAGTAATTGAATTATAAAGTATCCCCCTCCCGCCCCTTTTACCTATGTAAAGTTGCACACCCAGACTGTACGGATGGATCGCAGAGAGGGACAATCTTTGGTGATCATAAGGAAAAACCTGAAAAACCTGTCAAGGGGGGCAGGGTTTTCCTTATGATCACAGTAAGTAGATTGACCCTTGCTGTGATCTGTCCGGTCAAGAGACCAGATTCCATATCTGAGGTGAGCAGTGTTACACTAGGTAAAAGGGACGGGAGGGGGAAACTTTATCATTCAATTACTCTGGAACTACACATCATAGAGAATAACACTCTCGATGGCCCAAAAACTATAAAGAATAATTGAAGGTGTATTTATTTTAAAACATTACTATCCCTTTACTGACCCTTATGCCTGGTCCAGCACTTACGGAAGAGTGACGGTCCTGGCCCATTTTGGAATTATGGAGTTCAGCCACACGGCTCCCCCAGGAATCCATTGCACAAAAGAAAAGTCCAGTGCCGATCATTAAGGGGTTACTGTTAAAAAAGAAGCTGGCACTTTAAAGGGATAGTAATACTTCGTTTTATCTTTATTTTATTTTGTAGGCATTAAAAAAACCGTGACGAACGATATAAGTCTTATCTCTCAAACCTTTATGGTTTGAAAGATATTCACAAGCAAAGTTTTCCCTCCCGCCCCTTTTACCTAGTGTAAGCCATCTCTTCTCAGATGTGGAATCCAGTCCATAGACCAGACAGATAACAGCAGGGGACAATCTTCTTCCTATGAGAACAATGAAAGCCCTGCCCCCCTTGACAGGTTTTTCAGGTTTTTCCCTTATCGTAATTGAAGATTGTCCTTCTCTGCAGTCTACCTGGGCACCTCCCTTCTGATCTGGCTGAGCAGTGTTACATCAGTAAAAGGGACGGGAGGGGGATACTTTATCATTGAATTGCTCTTGAACTACAACTCTGACAGAATTGATATAACACTCTCCAAGGTCCAAATACTATGATGATTAATTAGAGCTGCTTTTATTATGAAACATTACTATCCCTTTAAGGAAAAAAAGAATGAGAAACAAATTTGAGCTGTAATACTTTTCGAATCAATTCCCTTCCACCAGAACCCTAATTTATTTCCTCAGCAGGAAAACATATCTTTTCCTAATAAACCATTACTATTCCTTTAAGAAAACACGCAGACAGACAGTAAGACATCGTTCTGTTTAAGTCTATAACAGGCAAGTACTTATATGGCTGAATGATTTCTCTGTAGGACATATTCCATATGTTTCTGATTAAGACTGTAAGAAGCATTTCTGTAAAAGGGTTTCTTTCTTTTAGATACTAGTAATTTGATTTTTTTTCTTCACCATAAGAAGCTATCCTAAAAAAAAGAAAATGCAAATGCCTTTGGGCCCCATCCAGGTCACAAGGCCGCTATAGGGTCAGCGTCCTATTACCTTATAGGGCAAGCAGTTCTTTTGTTATGCATATGGGAGCTGTAGAGTCTCAAAGCTGCCACCCATGTTCCAGTCCCATTTAGGAATTTGTAGAGCTAGTCTCTCTCCTGTGAAAAATGTAACCCTTCCCCTGCCTAAATTAGACCTGTTTTATTTAATAGGTATATAATGGGAATACAATTTCCCACTTAAAGGGATAGTAATACTTAAAGCCCTAGTAAAAAAAACGTATTGCCCCCAGTGTCATCTCTCAAACCTTTATGGTTTGAGAGATGATCTCTCCTAAAGTTGCCCTCTCCCTCCCCCTTCCCCGTAGTCAGCGTTCTAGCTGACTGCAGGGAAGAGAGTTGTACGACTTTCAGGCGGCTCTCCAGCACAGCCTGATCGCGTTAACTAAAAAAGAAAACTTTCACTGAAATGGTCTTCTACGTGTGCTTGCAAACCAAGCACACGTAGAAGACCATTTTAGTGAAAGTTTTTTTTTCAGTTAACACGATCACGGCTCTGCTGCAGAGCCGCCTGATGATCTCTGACCGGATTTCCCTGAGTCAGCTAGAATGCTGACTACGGGGGAGGGAGAGGGAAACTTTAGAAGTGTTCATCTCTCAAACCATAAAGGTTTGAGAGATGACACTGGGGGCAATACGTTTTTTTTTTTACTAGGGGCTTTAATATAGGGATTTGTAATACTTAAGTATTACTATCCCTTTAATGGGGAAAATTCTGAAGAGGTCTCCAGTTACAGTGGAAATGAGCAGAGCTGTCCATAGGATGGTGTAGCAACATCGCCTCCATTACATTTCAGGTCGTGGCGGTATTGCATCCAAAAAAAATGCAAGTTCAAGCTGCAATAAATTTTGAATAAATCATCATTCAGCAGTGAGAACACCCTCACTTTATCTAAAGAATAAAGGGAGGGAACTATTCTATATATATATATATATATATATATATATATATATATATATATATATATATAAATGCCCCCCAATTACTTTTTACTATAGTGGTAAGCACAGAAATGCATTTATAATATTTATTAAAGGGATAGTAATGTTTCATAATAAAAGCAGCTCTAATTAATCATCATAGTATTTGGACCTTGGAGAGTGTTATTTCAATTCTGTCAGAGTTGTAGTTCAAGAGTAATTCAATGACAAAGTATCCCCCTCCCGCCCCTTTTACTGATGTAACACTGCTCAGCCAGAGCAGAAGGGAGGTGCCCAGGTAGACTGCAGAGAGGGACAATCTTCAATTAAGATAAGGGAAAAACTTGTCAAGGGGGGTAGGGCTTTCATTGTTCTCATAGGAAGAAGATTGTGCCCTGCTGTTATCTGTCTGGTCTATGGACTGGATTCCACATCTGAGAAGAGATGGCTTACACTAGGTAAAAGGGGCGGGAGGGGAAACTTTGCTTGTGAATATCTCTCAACCCATAAAGGTTTGAGAGATAAGACTTATATCATTCTTCATGTTTTTTTTAATGCCTACAAAATAAAATAAAGATAAAACAAAGTATTACTATCCCTTTAAGTGGTGGCATTATTTAGTAATTGAAGTTCGTAGGAGATTCACTGACAGACAACATCGCAGAGACGTTGCCGAAGAGGGATCTGTGCATATGAACTGTCCATCCCTGTCTGTACCGCGTGGTACAATGCAACTCCCCCTTAGATTACTGGCCAATCAGTGAGGAGACAGGGACTGACAGTGCAGACGCACAGATGACTCTTCGTCAAGATGTCTGCACTGTCATCTGCCGGTGAGTCTCCTTAGAACTTAGGTCTCTAAATAATGCAACACTTAATTATAAATGGATTTCTATGCTTACCGCTATAGTAAAAACTAATTGGGGGGCACGTATATATATGAGATAAGTCTGCTTTAAAGGGATAGAAATACTTAGATTATATTGCAGCTCTGAGTCTTCTTTATATATTTTTAAACATGTAGATCTATATTTAGTTCCTTACAGTGTTGTAGTTCAAACACTATTCCTGCAGAAAGGATCTCCTCCTGCCCCTTCTGGCCGTGTCACTGATCCTCTCTGCAGGTCCTGATGGAGAGCGACAAGGGACATTCTTCAGTAAGCAAAGTCCTGTCTGCTTCGTCAAGGGGGGACAGAGTTTTCCTTATACTTACTGAGTGAAGATTGTCCCTCGCTGCATCCGTCCGGCCCCATGATGGCATTACAGATCTGATAGGAAGAGGCCAGAATGGGCAGGAGGGGGATCTGTAGGAATAGCATTTGAACTACAACATTGTAAGTAACTAAATATAGAGCTACTAGTGTAAAAGCCTGTATACATGGGCCAAGGTCCCGGTGACATTAAGAGGCCGGTCCTGCTCTGCATCCTGCAGCCGACTGAGTCATGCACTGTAGAGACTGCCCGAAAGCACAGAATGCTCCCAGCACAGAACTCCCAGCATTCCGCACAGAATGCTCCCAGCACGGAACTCCCAGCATTCCGCACAGAATGCTCCCAGCACGGAACTCCCAGCATTCCGTACAGAATGGTCCCAGCACAGAACTCCCAGCATTCCACACAGAATGCTCCCAGCACAGAACTCCCAGCACAGAACTCCAGGCATTCCGCACAGAATGCTCCCAGCACAGAACTCCCAGCATTCCACACAGAATGCTCCCAGCGCAGATCTCCCAGCATTCCGCACAGAATGCTCCCAGCATTCCACACAGAATGCTCCCAGCACAGAACTCCCAGCATTCCGCACAGAATGCTCCCAGCACAGAACTCCCAGCATTCCACACGGAATGCTCCCAGCATTCCGCACAGAATGCTCCTAGAGCAGAGCTCCCAGCATTCCGCACAGAACGCTCCCAGCACAGAACTCCCAGCATTCCTCACAGAATGCTCCCAGCGCAGAACTCCCAGCATTCCACACAGAACGCTCCCAGCACAGAACTCCCAGCATTCCGCACAGAACGCTCCCAGCACAGAACTCCCAGCTTTCCACACAGAACGCTCCCAGCACAGAATCCCCAGCATTCCACACAGAATGCTCCCAGCACAGAACTACCAGCATTCTGTGCATTCCGGCAGTCTCTATTGAGCATGACGGCTTCTGACAAACATCCTAGCGAATTATTATATAGGATGTGTTTAAAAATATAAAAAGAAGACTTGGAGCTGCAGTTTAATCGAAGTATTACTATCCCTTTAAGTGTTGCTATGAGTTTAACCGTAACAGTTCTTCCCCTCTGCCCTATTCCATGCAGTTGTTTCCACAATAAGAATATTAATAGGAGAAATACAATTCTGGATAAACATTTCCCTTCTCTAATCCCCAGGAGCCCATGCTGACTGATTTAATTAAGTGTGTGAGAGTGATTTGGACTTAGCACTTGTAAATACTTCCACATGAAACAGAGTCACAGAGATGGGGGAGGTGGGATAATGGCATCTCAGGGGATTGCTAAAGAGACAATCCAAATTAGTTACCATATCAATTGTTTATACATATTACTGGGGTTGGAAAAATCACAGGAACCTGGAAGCCAGAGCCTCTGCAGTTTCATTGCCAGCCCCTACGTTATTGGGGTATGTTTCATACACTTGTATACGTTCACCTCTTCTCTGGCTCCTAAAACTCCCAGCTGTCTCCATGAGCATTCCCTGGTTCCTGAGTTATTCATATTTTTGTCCACTCCGGCTCATTAACACCTCCTACTGCTTCATTTAACTCCTCCCTGTAACTCCTCCTATTGCTTCATTTAACTCCTCCCTGTAAGTCCTCCTATTGCTTCATGTAACCACTCCGTGTAACTCCTCCTATTGCTCAATATAACTCCTCCCTATAACTCCTGCTATTGCTCCATATAATTCCTCCCTATAACTCCTCCTATTGTACCATATAACCACTCCCTATAACTCCTCCTATTGTTCCATATAACCCCTCCCTATAACTCCTCCCATTGCTTCATATAACTCCTCCCTATAACTCCTCTATTGCTCCATATAACTCCTCCCTATAACTCCTCCTATTGTTCCATATAACTCCTCCCTATAACTCCTCCTATTGTTCCATATAACTCCTCCCTATAACTCATCCTATTGTTTCATATAACTCCTCCCTATAACTCCTCCTATTGCTCTATATAGCTCCTCCTATTGCTCCATATAACTCCTCCTACTGCTTCATATAACCACTCCATGTAACTCCTCCTATTGTTCCATATAACCCCTCCCTGTAACTCCTCCTATTGCTCCATATAACTCCTCCCTATAACTCCTCCTATTGCTCCATATAACCCCTCCCTGTAACTCCTCCTATTGCTCCATATAACTCCTCCCTATAACTCCTCCGATTGTTCCATTTGTCCCTATACTTCCTCCTATTACTCCAATTAACTCCTCCCTATAACTCCTCCTACTGCTCCATATAACTCCTCCTATTATTCATATAACTCCTCCTATTGTTCCATATAACTCATCCCAATAACTCCTCCTATTGTTCTATATAACTCCTACCTATAACTCCTCCTATTGTTCCATATAACTCCTCCCTATAACTCCTCCTATTGTTCCATATAACTCCTCCCTATAACTCCTCCTATTGCTCCATATAACTCTTCCCAATAACTCCTCCTATTGTTCCATATAACTCCTCCCTATAACTCCTCCTATTGTTCCATATAACTCCTCCTATTGCTCCATATAGCTCCTCCCTATAACTCCTCCTATTGCTACATATAACTCCTCCTATTGTACCATATAACTCCTCCCTATAACTTCTCCTATTGCTCCATATAACTCCTCCTATTGCTCCATATAACTCCTCCCTATAACTCCTCCTATTGTTCCATATAACTCCTCCTATTGCTCCATATAGCTCCTCCCTATAACTCCTCCTATTGCTACATATAACTCCTCCATATAACTTCTCCTATTGCTCCATATAACTCCTCCTATTGCTCCATATAGCTCCTCCTATTGCTCCATATAGCTCCTCCTATTGAGATCGCTCGATATAACCTACCTTTAACTACTCCATTTAACCCCTTGTATCTCACCACACCACACATGAAATCTGTTGCTGATGTTGATAAATACATTTCATTCAAAATACTTTACACTAATAAACAAACTGTTATTTCTCAGGTAATAATACCTTTATAATGCAATACAAGTCCCACAGCCTTATGCATGTAATATATGCCTGTTAGTAACAGGAGCTCACACAGAACAAGAGCCATGTAACACATCAGTCTCACCTTCTGTGTCTGCTCCTGAGTCTAGAAGCTCTCAGTGCACTCAGATCACTCAGTGAGGAAATCCCACAGGACCCTATAGAAATAAACTGGTTTAGCAAGTTCCTCCAGTGGCCCACATGCAGTATAACACCTACACGCACACACTGTGATTTCACTGCACATGCCTCTATGAGTGTGTGTCTGTATGTGTGTGTGTGTGTGTGTGTACAGTGTGTATGTATGTATGTGCACATAATTATAAATGTGTATATAAACGTGTATATATGTGTGTGTGTTTGCATGAGCTTTTAAGTGAAACATAGAAACACAAACAGAATTTGTCAATTTGGCCCATCTAGTCTTCCCATTTTCCTACTGTAAAAACCTCAAACCTTGTTTGGTCCTTGGATTTTTCTTATGTTCAGGACAGCCTTATGCCTCTCCCATGCATGTTTACATTCCTTCACTGTATTAACCTCTACCACTTCTACTGGTAGGCTGTTCCACTTATCTACCATTTCTACTGGTAGGCTGTTCCACTTATCTACCACTTCTACTGGTAGGCTATTCCACTTACCTACCACTTCTACTTGTAGGCTATTCCAGTTATCTACCACTTCTACTGGTAGACTATTCCACTTATCTACCACTTCTACTGGTAGGCTATTCTAGTTATCTACCACTTCTACTGGTAGACTATTCCACTTATCTACCACTTCTATTGGTAGACTATTCCACTTATCTACCACTTCTACTGGTGGACTATTCCACTTATCTACTACCCTCTCAGTGAAGTAAACCTTTCTTACATTACATCTAAACCTGTGTCCCTCTAGTTTTAGACTATGGCCTCTTGTCCTAACATTTATACTCCTGTGAAATGTACTCCCCTCCTGCACTCTGTTGAATCCCTTCATGTATGTGAATGTGTCTATCATATCCCCTCTCTCTTCTCTCCTCCAAGCTATACATGTTCAGATCCTTTAGTCTATCCTGATATTTCTTTTCCTGTAAACCAGTCACCATTTTAGTGAATTCTCTCTACAGTATCTATATCCTTCTGGAGATGGGGTCTCCAGTCCTGTTCACAATACTCTAGGTCTCCAGTACTGTACACAATACTCTAGGTCTCCAGTACTGTACACATTACTCTAGCTCTCCAGTACTGTACACAATACTCTAGGTCTCCAGTACTGTACACAGTACTCTAGGTCTCCAGTACTGTACACAATACTCTAGGTCTCCAGTACTGTACACATTACTCTAGCTCTCCAGTACTGTACACAATACTCTAGGTCTCCAGTACTGTACACAGTACTCTAGGTCTCCAGTACTGTACACAATACTCTAGGTCTCCAGTCCTGTACACAATACTCTAGGTCTCCAGTACTGTACACAATACTCTAGGTCTCCAGTACTGTACACAATACTCTAGGTCTCCAGTCCTGTACACAATACTCTAGGTCTCCAGTACTGTACACAATACTCTAGGTGAGGTCTAACTAGAGATCTGTAGAGTGACATGATCACCTCCCTTTTTCTGCTACTAATGCCCCTACCTATACAACCCAGCACCCTGCTTGCATTCCTTGCCGCTTTGTACTTTACAGGGAATGTATGAATCCACCCATGTGATGTCTGCGCTCTCTATATATAAGTAGGTTTAAGGATGCACTCACGATAAAAGTTGCTGAATGCCTAGGTGCAGTATATATTAATAGGTAGTAGTAGCACAAAATCAGCACTCTCAGGAACCTTTTCTATGTGCACATAGAAAAGGTTCCTGAGAGTGCAGATTTTTTGCTACTATATATATATATATATATATATATATATATACACACACATTAGTACATACCAGAGCACAGCTCCACTAGACCAACTTCACTGTGAATAAGCACCTAACGCCAGCCCTACATTACACGTATGAAAAAGGAAGAATATTGTGCCCATTTATTCTGTACCCTGTTATTATTGCATGGCATGCCACAGGACACAGATGACTGGCAGACCTCGATATGCCCATACACTCCTGCACTGCACGTCCCTAGGTACTAGCGTACATCTCTTTTGCACACAGATCTTTGTGTATAATCGGTGGGCCAGCACCGCAAGCAACAGTTGTTACTTGTACTTATTATAGCACCGAGGTCTATGTGTACATTCCCCTTAGTGTCAGTAACCACAAAGACACACAGGCCTGCAGATTCATAACCTAATAATTATCCTTATAAAATTACACCCTGGAATAGTAACACAACACAATTACACAAACACATATAGTTACAGTGCGTACACTTGTGCATATTAAGTCACTTTCACTATTACACTTATACATGCATAGATCAGGTACAGACAGACAGACCACATAAACACACACACAGACACACAACTGTATTCTACTGAGGGTCAGTGCCAAAGCAATGCATTGTACACCTACCGCCACTCCAACGGCTCCAAGTAAACACACACAGTAATATAAACACATATATATACACCGACACATATACAGGCACACAACACGCAACACATATGTACTACACACATATACATGTACGCAGACACATACACAGACGCACAAAAACACAAGTACACATATCTCATGCACACACAGTAATATGAATACACATACCCAGACACACACACACACTCATATATAAACAGACACAAGAACACATACAGAGACGCACAAATCACATATCTCATGCACACACAGTAATACGAATACACACACACACACTCATATATAAACAGACACAAGAACACATACAGAGACGCACAAATCACATATCTCATGCACACACAGTAATACGAATACACACACACACACTCATATATAAACAGACACAAGAACACATACACAGATGCACAAATACACATATCTCATGCACACACAGTAATATGAATACACATACCCAGACACACACACACTCATATATAAACAGACACAAGAACACATACACAGCAACCTAGCTACACAGACACCAGGGACACACACAAACACAGACGTACACAAACACACTGAAGTACCCACTTACCCTCAGCTCTTGTCTCTCAGTGTATTTGCTCAGTTCCACTCTGTCCCAGTGTGAGTGTGTACGTGAGTGTGTGTGTGTGTGTCTTATGACACTCCTCCCTTTAAGGACTCCACACCTAATCACAGCTCCCTTATCTGCTATACTAACACAGGGCGCTGCCCCTTTAACTCTTTCTACACAGTCTCATTCCCAACTCCAGAAGCACACAGCCCCCTCTGTTTACCCTGGGACACACTGTCTCCCCTCCTTCCCCTACAGGGGAGGGTACAGGGGGTGTGCACACATTATATATATATTTATTTCTTTAGAAATCAGCATTTTCAATCCTTGAAGTTCCCCAAAGCAGAAAAAAATAGAGAGAAAAATCTAGCAATTCTGGGACATACGCACTGCACTATATGGGGGACAAATGAATATTTAAAAGGGGGTTTTAACCATGTGAATGCTAAAGAGATTTCAGTCAAAATGTTGGTACAACTGCAGACACTGCAGAGAGTGTTATCACCCCTATTATACACAGGGACAGTGGGTGGGGAGTACATAGACACCTACCTCTCACATCGTACTAATACACAGACATCAGGGCACCTACCTCTCACATCGTACTAATACACAGACATAAGGACACCTACCTCTCACATCGTACTAATACACAGACATCAGGGCACCTACCTCTCACATCGTACTAATACACAGACATCAGGACACCTACCTCTCACCTCCTCCTAATACACAGACATCAGGACACCTACCTCTCACATCGTACTAATACACAGACATCAGGACAACTACCTCTCACCTCCTCCTAATACACAGACATCATGACACCTACCTCACACCTTCTCCTAATACACAGTCACAAGGACACCTACCTCACACCTTCTCCTAATACACAGTCACAAGGACACCTACCTCTCAACTCCTCCCAATACACAGACATCAGGACACCTACCTCTCGGACACCTACCTCTCACCTCCTCCTAATTCACAGACACCTACCTATCCCCTCCTCCTAATACACAGACATCAGGACACCTACCTCTCCCCCTCCTCCTAATACACAGACATCAGGACACCTACCTCTCCCCTCCTCCTAATACACAGACATCAGGACACCTACCTCTCAACTCCTCCCAATACACAGACACCAGGACACCTACCTCTCAACTCCTTCTAAAACACAGACACAAGGACACCTACCTCTCACCTCCTCCTAATACACAGTCACAAGGACACCTACCTCTCAACTCCTCCCAATACACAGACATCAGGCCTCCTACCCCTCACCTCCTCCTAATACACAGACATATGAACACCTACCTCTCACCTCCTCCTAATACACAGGTATCAAGACACCTACCTCTCCCCTCCCCCTAATACACAGACATCAGGACACCTACCTCTCACCTCCACCTAATATACAGACATCAGGACACCTACCTCTCACCTCTTAATAACACACACACACATCAGGACACCTACCTCTCCCCTCCTCCTAATACACAGACATCAGGACACCTACCTCTCGACTCCTCCCAATACACAGACATCAGAACACCTACCTCTCCTCTTAACACACACACATCAGGACACCTACCTCTCACCTCCACCTAATACACAGATATCAGGACACCTACCTTTCCCTTCCCCCTAATACACAGACATCAGGACACCTACCTCTCACCTCCACTTAATATACAGACATCAGGACACTTACCTCTCACCTCCACCTAATATACAGACATCAGGACACCTACCTCTCACCTCCTCCTAACACACACACATCAGGACACCTACCTCTCACCTCCTCCTAATACACAGACATCAGAACACCTACCTCTCCTCTCCTCCTAATACAGAGACATCAGGACACCTACCTCTCAACTCCTCCCAATACACAGACATCAAGACACCTACCTCTCACCTCCTCCTAATACACAGACATCAGGACACCTACCTCTCCTCTCCTCCTAATACACAGACATCAGGATACCTACCTCTCACCTCCACCTAATATACAGACATCAGGACACCTACCTCTCACCTCCTCCTAACACACACACATCAGGACACCTACCTCTCACCTCCTCCTAATACACAGACATCAGAACACCTACCTCTCCTCTCCTCCTAATACACAGACATCAGGACACCTACCTCTCCCCCCCCCTAATACACAGACATCAGGACACCTACCTCTCACCTCCACCTAATATACAGACATCAGGACACCTACCTCTCACCTCTTAATAACACACACACACATCAGGACACCTACCTCTCCCCTCCTCCTAATACACAGACACCAGGACACCTACCTCTCAACTCCTCCCAATACACAGACATCAGAACACCTACCTCTCCTCTTAACACACACACATCAGGACACCTACCTCTCACCTCCACCTAATACACAGATATCAGGACACCTACCTTTCCCTTCCCCCTAATACACAGACATCAGGACACCTACCTCTCACCTCCACCTAATATACAGACATCAGGACACTTACCTCTCACCTCCTAATACACAGACATAAGGATACCTACCTCTCACCTCCACCTAATATACAGACATCAGGACACCTACCTCTCCTCTCCTCCTAACACACACACATCAGGACACCTACCTCTCACCTCCTCCTAATACACAGACATCAGAACACCTACCTCTCCTCTCCTCCTAATACACAGACATCAGGACACCTACCTCTCAACTCCTCCCAATACACAGACACCAGGACACCTACCTCTCAACTCCTCCCAATACACAGACATCAGGACACCTACCTCTCAACTCCTTCTAAAACACAGACACAAGGACACCTACCTCTCACCTCCTCCTAATACACAGTCACAAGGACACCTACCTCTCAACTCCTCCCAATACACAGACATCAGGCCACCTACCCCTCACCTCCTCCTAATGCACAGACATCAGGACACCTACCTCTCACCTCCTCCTAACACACACACACATCAGGACACCTACCTCTCCCCTCCTCCTAATACACAGACATCAGGACACCTACCTCTCCTCTTAACACACACACATCAGTACACCTACCTCTCACCTCCACCTAATACACAGATATCAGGACACCTACCTTTCCCTTCCCCCTAATACACAGACATCAGGACACCTACCTCTCACCTCCACTTAATATACAGACATCAGGACACTTACCTCTCACCTCCTAATACACAGACATCAGGATACCTACCTCTCACCTCCACCTAATATACAGACATCAGGACACCTACCTCTCACCTCCTCCTAACACACACACATCAGGACACCTACCTCTCACCTCCTCCTAATACACAGACATCAGAACACCTACCTCTCCTCTCCTCCTAATACAGAGACATCAGGACACCTACCTCTCAACTCCTCCCAATACACAGACATCAAGACACCTACCTCTCACCTCCTCCTAATACACATACATCAGGACACCTACCTCTCCTCTCCTCCTAACACACACACATCAGGACACCTACCTCTCACCTCCTCCTAATACACAGACATCAGAACACCTACCTCTCCTCTCCTCCTAATACACAGACATCAGGACACCTACCTCTCAACTCCTCCCAATACACAGACACCAGGACACCTACCTCTCAACTCCTCCCAATACACAGGCATCAGGACACCTACCTCTCAACTCCTTCTAAAACACAGACACAAGGACACCTACCTCTCACCTCCTCCTAATACACAGTCACAAGGACACCTACCTCTCAACTCCTCCCAATACACAGACATCAGGCCACCTACCCCTCACCTCCTCCTAATACACAGACATCAGGACACCTACCTCTCACCTCCTCCTAACACACAGACATCAGGACACCTACCTCTCACCTCCTCCTAATACACAGACATCACGACACCTACCTCTCAACTCCTCCCAATACACAGACATCAGAACACCTACCTCTCCTCTTAACACACACACATCAGTACACCTACCTCTCACCTCCACCTAATACACAGACATCAGGACACCTACCTCTCACCTCCACTTAATATACAGACATCAGGACACTTACCTCTCACCTCCTAATACACAGACATCAGAACACCTACCTCTCCTCTCCTCCTAATACACAGACATCAGGACACCTACCTCTCCTCTCCTCCTAACACACAGACATCAGGACACCTACCTCTCACCTCCACCTAATACACAGACATCAGGACACCTACCTCTCAACTCCTCCCAATACACATACATTAGGACACCTACCTCTCCTCCTAATACAGAGACATCAGGACACCTACCTCTCAACTCCTCCCAATACACAGACATCAAGACACCTACCTTTCACCTCCTCCTAATACACAGACACCAGGACACCTACCTCTCCCTTCCTCCTAATACACAGACATCAGGACACCTACCTCTCCTCTCCTCCTAATACACAGACATCAGGACACCTACCTCTCAACTCCTCCCAATACACAGACATCAGGCCACCTACCCCTCACCTCCTCCTAATACACAGACATCAGGACACCTACCCCTCACCTCCTCCTAATACACAGACATCAGGACACCTACCTCTCACCTCCTCCTAACACACACACACATCAGGACACCTACCTCTCCCCTCCTCCTAATACACAGACATCAGGACACCTACCTCTCCTCTCCTCCTAATACACAGACATCAGTACACCTACCTCTCACCTCCTCCTAATACACAGATATCAGGACACCTACCTCTCACCTCCTCCTAACACACACACACATCAGGACACCTACCTCTCCCCTCCTCCCAATACACAGACATCAGAACACCTACCTCTCCCCTCCTCCTAATACACAGACATCAGGACACCTACCTCTCACCTCCACTTAATATACAGACATCAGGACACTTACCTCTCACCTCCTAATACACAGACATCAGGATACCTACCTCTCACCTCCACCTAATATACAGACATCAGGACACCTACCTCTCACCTCCTCCTAACACACACACATCAGGACACCTACCTCTCAACTCCTCCTAATACACAGACATCAGAACACCTACCTCTCCTCTCCTCCCAATACACAGACATCAGGACACCTACCTCTCAACTCCTCCCAATACACAGACATCAGGACACCTACCTCTCACCTCCTTCTAATACACAGACATCAGGACACCTACCTCTCACCTCCTTCTAATACACAGACATCAGGCCACCTACCCCTCACCTCCTCCTAATACACAGACATCAGAACACCTACCTCTCCTCTCCTCCTAATACAGAGACATCAGGACACCTACCTCTCAACTCCTCCTAATACACAGACATCAGGACACCTACCTCTCACCTCCTAATACACAGACATCAGAACACCTACCTCTCCTCTCCTCCTAATACAGAGACATCAGGACACCTACCTCTCAACTCCTCCAATACACAGACATCAGGACACCTACCTCTCAACTCCTCCCAATACACAGACATCAGGACACCTACCTCTCACCTCCTTCTAATACACAGACATCAGGCCACCTACCCTCACCTCCTCCTAATACACAGACATCAGAACACCTACCTCTCCTCTCCTCCTAATACAGAGACATCAGGACACCTACCTCTCAACTCCTCCTAATACACAGACATCAGGACACCTACCTCTCACCTCCTAATACACAGACATCAGAACACCTACCTCTCCTCTCCTCCTAATACACAGACATCAGGACACCTACCTCTCACCTCCACCTAATACACAGACATCAGGACACCTACCTCTCAACTCCTCCCAATACACAGACATCAGGACACCTACCTCTCCCCTCCTCCTAATACAGAGACATCAGGACACCTACCTCTCACCTCCTAATAAACAGACATCAGGACACCTACCTCTCACCTCCTAATCCACAGACATCAGGATACCTACCTCTCACATCCGTTTACAACTCGTTCTTTTTTCCCATGATTTTCTGTCCGTACGACAATGTCACCCCGTGTGAAAAGGTCCTGAGGGTGACAGATCCACTTCAAAATGGAGATGTGATCAAGATATATAAATGCATTGTATTCCTGTTACCAGTAATATAGTTAGACTGTAACCTCATTTGCATGTGTTAATTAAATAACAAGATGTTATGGTTGTAATGAATGTAACCTTTGAATGGGTTATTATGTTTTGTTTTTTATTTTTAGACTATGACCTTTAGGAATTTAGAAGCAATTATGGGGCATACCAATTGCAATAAGTGAGTGTGGGGGCTGGTAGGAGAGTATAATTTATCTTTTATTTAAACATTATTGCAGCTCAAACTTGCATTTAATAGCTGCAGTTCTTGCATGGCCTGAAAATTGACAGTGGCACTGTTGCTACATGAGCCTATGGAATGTTATTGTCATCTGACCCTTAGACTGAGGCAGCAACAGCACCACTATAACATTTCAGGCCATGTAAGGTACTGCAATAAAAAAATGCAGATTTGAGCTACAATAACTTTTAAATAAAACAGCTTTCAGCAGTGGGAATCTTCTTGTTTTATTCAGCAGGGTAAACCCTACAGTATGTACGTTTCAAAGTTACTTGTTACTATCCCTTTAAATTTGCTTCTAAACCCCGTGAATGCTAGCAAGGTCTCCAATGCATTACTTCTCATTCAAGGGGTTTAAATAACTTTGCAAATCGTTGGCAATCCCTCTAGGATTCAAGACATTGAAAATCCTATTTAAATCAATGGTAATTTGTGGAAGTTCTAGAATGTCCCATCTTCTGTGTACAGCCCTTTGTCTCCTGTGACACAATTAGGTACAAATGATTTTCCTGTAGAATTTGTTCCAGATTGGGAGTCCAGATAAACCTCTAATGAAGGACCCTCTTTGTAGGAACCTACAAATTAAATTATCCGCTTTCATTCTAGTCTCAAATGCATTAGTCTTTCCTAGCATCCAAGAGGTATTCCTCCCAAGTGTCCCTCTTTAGGAGATATTAGGTTGTCTGTACCTCCAAAGTGTCCCTCTTTAGGAGATATTAGGGTTCCTGTAACTCCCAAGTGTCCCTTTTTAGGAGATATTAAGGGTATATGTATCCCTGTTTGAGACCCAAATCCCTCTTTCCCACCCTGGTGTTCCTGTGTTTAGGAGATCAGACTGTGTGGTGTGTATATAAGTGTATCACCCTGGTGTCCCTGTGTTTAGGAGATCAGACTGTGTGGTGTATATATAAGTGTATCACCCTGGTGTCCCTGTGTTTAGGAGATCAGACTGTGTGGTGTGTATATAAGTGTATCTCCCTGGTGTCCTTGTGTTTAGGAGATCAGACTGTGTGGTGTGTATAAGTGTATCACCCTGGTGTCTCTGTGTTTAGGAGATCAGACTGTGTGGTGTGTATAGAAGTGTATCACCCTGGTGTCCCTGTGTTTAGGAGATCAGACTGTGTGGTGTGTATATAAGTGTATCACCCTGGTGTCCCTGTGTTTAGGAGATCAGACTGTGTGGTGTGTATATAATTGTATCACCCTGGTGTCCCTGTGTTTAGTAGATCAGACTGTGTGGTGTGTATATAAGTGTATCACCCCGGTGTCCCTGTGTTTAGGAGATCAGTCTGTGTGGTGTGTATACAAGTGTATCACCCTGGTGTTCCTGTGTTTAGGAGATCAGACTGTGTGGTGTGTATACAAGTGTATCACCCCGGTGTCCCTGTGTTTAGGAGATCAGACTGTGTGGTGTGTATAGAAGTGTATCACCCTGGTGTCCCTGTGTTTAGGAGATCAGACTGTGTGGTGTGTATATAAGTGTATCACCCTGGTGTCCATGTGTTTAGGTGATCAGACTGTGTGGTGTGTATAGAAGTGCATCACCCTGGTGTCCCTGTGTTTAGGAGATCAGACTGTGTGGTGTGTATAGAAGTGTATCACCTTGGTGTCCCTGTGTTTAGGAGATCAGACTGTGTGGTGTGTATAGAAGTGTATCACCCTGGTGTCCCTGTGTTTAGGAGATCAGACTGTGTGGTGTGTATATAAGTGTATCACCCTGGTGTACCTGTGTTTAGGAGATCAGACTGTGTGGTGTGTATATAAGTGTATCACCCTGGTGTCCCTGTGTTTAGGAGATCAGACTATGTGGTGTGTATAGAAGTGTATCACCCTGGTGTCCATGTGTTTAGGAGATCAGACTGTGTGGTGTGTATAGAAGTGTATCACCTTGGTGTCCCTGTGTTTAGGAGATCAGTCTGTGTGGTGTGCATAGAAGTGTATCATCCTGGTGTCCATGTGTTTAGGAGATCAGACTGTGTGGTGTGTATAGAAGTGTATCACCCTGGTGTCCATGTGTTTAGGAGATCAGACTGTGTGGTGTGTATAGAAGTGTATCACCTTGGTGTCCCTGTGTTTAGGAGATCAGTCTGTGTGGTGTGCATAGAAGTGTATCACCCTGGTGTCAATGTGTTTAGGAGATCAGACTGTGTGGTGTGTATATAAGTGTATCACCTTGGTGTCCCTATGTTTAGGAGATCAGTCTGTGTGGAGTGTATAGAAGTGTATCACCCTGGTGTCCCTGTGTTTAGGAGACCAGACTGTGTGGTGTGTATATAAGTGTATCACCCTAGTGTCCCTGTGTTTAGGAGATCAGACTGTGTGGTGTGTATATAAGTATATCACCCTGGTGTCCCTGTGTTTAGGAGATCAGACTGTGTGGTGTGTATATAAGTATATCACCCTGGTGTCCCTATGTTTAGGAGATCAGATTGTGTGGTGCGTATAAGTGTATCACCCTGGTGTCCCTGTGTTTAGGCCTGATGTATTCCTGTTTATAACAGACTGATTTATTCCTGTTTATAACAGACTGATGTAGTCCTGTTTTAGAACAGACTGATGTATTCCTGTTTTGATCATTTCTGTTTACTACTCATATTTCTGACTCATATTTCAGGATTTACATCTCCAGAGCCTGTAGGCACAGAAATTTGAAGTGCCCCCCCCCCCCCCATTGGCCATTTCCACAATGCTCCAAATCTCCACATTACCCCCCATCAGCTCCATATTGCCCCCATCAGCTCCACATTACCTCATCAGCTCCATATTGCCCTCATATTGTCCCCATCAGGTCCACATTAAGCCTCACATTTCCTACCTCCCTGGTTGTCCAGCGGCAGGAGAGGTCTGTGGCTGCTGAAGCTCCCACGTGGTCTGCTCTTTAGTAATACAGATCGCTGGGAGATGATGTCATGGAGATGATGTCACAGACATGATGTCATCTTCCAGCGCTCTGTATTACTAAAGAGCCGGGGGAGCTCAGCAGCTACAGCTCTGTGCCAAAGAAGGTACAGAGCTTACATGCAGCGGGTGGCGCGGCACAGCGCAGCACACAACTTAAAAAAAAAATGATTTCTATGGCAGGCGCCCCTCTGTAGGGTGCACCTGTAGGCAGATGCCTACTCTCCCTTATGACAAATCCGGCCCTGTCTCTTAAATATATTGTATCTAGTTGTAAGAGCCAGTTAGACGGGCCACAGTGCCACTGCCAGTCTGCCATCCGGTCGCGGGGCAGTCATGCACAGTAGAGACTGCCCGCTCCGCGGCTGATACAGAGCTGGACGCTTCAAAAGAGCGTCCAGCTCTGTATCAGCCACGGTGCGGTCAGTCTCTACTGCGCATGACTGCAGCACGTGCAGAAGTGTCTACTGCGCATGACGCTGCGTTACACACGTTTTAGCAAATTATTATATAGGATGTCTCAGAATAAATGAAGCTTTGATCATCCTTTATAATCATCCTTATTAGTAATAATGCTCTCCACCTTTGCCAATGTGCAGATCATTCTAGTTGACGATTAATTAGATTATAAAGTTTCTCTGCTCCTGCCCCATTACAGGTGTCACTCTTCTTCACTTCAGATCAGAAAGACGATCTAGAGGAACGCGACGAGGGACAATCTTGTCAGCATTTGGAAAAACCTTGCCCTCCTTCGTCAAGCGGATCAGGGTTTTCCCTGACAGATAGACAGAAAATAGTCCCTCATTGCAAATGCAATCTGTCCTGTAAAGTGACTGGATTTCAGATCTTGGGGAAGAAGACTGAGATCTGTAAAATGGGAATAATGGGGGAAGCTAATTACTCATCAACTAGACCGATCTGCACATTGGTAATGGTGGAGAGCATTATTACTAAGTGTAAGGAAAGATCTAAGCTTTATTTATGCTGAGACCCTTTTGCAGTAATAATACAGCACCATAGGCCTCTGTACAGACCTTACTGTAACTTTACTGTGTTCCTGAGGGAATACAGTAATAATACAGCCCATAGGCCTCTGTACAGACCTTACTGTAACTTTACTGTGTTCCTGAGGGAATACAGTAATAATACAGCCCCACAGACCTCTGTACAGACCTTACTGTAACTTTACTGTGTTTGAGGGAATACAGTAATAACACAGCCCCATAGACCTCTGTACAGACCTTACTGTAACTTTACTATGTTCCTGAGGGAATACAGTAATAATACAGCCCCACAGGCCTCTGTACAGACCTTTCTGTAACATTATTGTGTTCCTGAGAGAATAAAGTAATAATACAGCCCCATAGGCCTCTGTACAGACCTTACTGTAACTTTACTGCATTGCTGAGGGAATACAGTAATAATACAGCCCCATAGGCCTCTGTACAGACCTTACCGTAACTTTACTGTGTTCCTGAGGGAATACAGTAATAATACAGCCGCATAGGCCTCTGTACAGACCTTACTGTAACTTTACTGTGTTCCTGAGGGAATACAGTAATAATACAGCCCCTTAGGCCTCTGTACAGACCTTACTGTAACTTTACTGTGTTCCTGAGGGAATACAGAAATAATACAGTCCCATAGGCCTCTGTACAGACCTTACTGTAACTTTACTGCGTTCCTGAGGGAATACAGTAATAATACAGTCCCATAGGCCTCTGTACAGACCTTACTGTAACTTTACTGCGTTCCTGATGGAATACAGTAATAATACAGCCCCATAGACCTCTGTACAGACCTTACTGTAACTTTACTGCGTTCCTGAGGGAATACAGTAATAATACAGCCCCATAGACCTCTGTACAGACCTTACTGTAACTTTACTGAGTTCCTGAGGGAATACAGTAATAATACAGCCCCATAGACCTCTGTACAGACCTTACTGTAACTTTACTGTGTTCCTGAGGGAATACAGTTTTAATTCAGCCCCATAGGTCTCTGTAGAGACCAGTGGCGACTCCAGCATTCATATTTAAGAGGGGCACATAGGGGTCCAGAGACAAACGTAGGGGGGCAATATATATATATATATATATATATATATATATATATATATATATATATACACACACTGCTCCAAAAAATAAGGGAACACTAAGATTACACATCCTAGATCTGAATGAATGAACTGACAACAAAATCACACAAAAATTCTCAATGGAAATCAAATTTATCAACCCATGGAGGTCTGGATATGGAGGCACACTCAAAATCAAAATGGAAAACCACACTACAGGCTGATCCAACTTTGATGTAATGTCCTTAAAACAAGTCAAAATGAGGCTCAGTAGTGTGTGTGGCCTCCACGTGCCCGTATGACCTCCCTACAATGCCTGGGCATGCTCCTGATGAGGTTGCGGATGGTCTCCTGAGGGATGTCCTCCCAGACCTGGACTAAAGCATCCGCCAACTCCTGGACAGTCTGTGGTGCAACGTGGCGTTGGTGGATGGAGCGAGACATGATGTCCCAGATGTGCTCAATCGGATTCAGGTCTGGGGAACGGGCGGGCCAGTCCATAGCATCAATGCCTTCTTCTTGCAGGAACTGCTGACACACTCCAGCCACATGAGGTCTAGCATTGTCTTGCATTAGGAGGAACCCAGGGCCAACCGCACCAGAATATGGTCTCACAAGGGGTCTGAGGATCTCATCTCGGTACCTAATGGCAGTCAGGCTACCTCTGGCAAGCACATGGAGGGCTGTGTGGCCCCCCAAAGAAATGCCTCCCCACACCATTACTGACCCACCGCCAAACCGGTCATGCTGGAGGATGTTGCAGGCAGCAGAACATTCTCCACGGCATCTCCAGACTCTGTCACGTCTGTCACATGTGCTCAGTGTGAACCTGCTTTCATCTGTGAAGAGCACAGGGCGCCAGTGGCGTATTTGCCAATCTTGGTGTTCTCTGGCAAATGCCAAACGTCCTGCACGGTGTTGGGCTGTAAGCACAACCCCCACCTGTGGACGTCAGGCCTTCATACCACCCTCATGGAGTCTGTTTCTGACCGTTTGAGTGGACACATGCACATTTGTGGCCTGCTGGAGATCATTTTGCAGGGCTCTGGCAGTGTTCCTCCTGCTCCTCCTTGCACAAAGGCGGAGATAGCGGTCCTGCTGCTGGGTTGTTGCCATCCTACGGCCTCCTCCACGTCTCCTGATGTACTGGCCTGTCTCCTGGTAGCGCCTCCATGCTGTGGATACTACGCTGACAGACACATCAAACCTTCTTGCCACAGCTCACATTGATGTGCCATCCTGGATGAGCTGCACTACCTGAGCCACTTGTGTGGGTTGTAGACTCCGTCTCATGCTACCACTAGAGTGAAAGCACCACCAGCATTCAAAAGTGACCAAAACATCAGCCAGGAAGCATAGGAACTGAGAAGTGGTCTGTGGTCACCACCTGCAGAACCACTCCTTTATTGGGGGTGTCTTGCTAATTGCCTATAATTTCCACCTGTTGTCTGTTCCATTGGCACAACAGCATGTGGAATTGATTGTCAGTCAGTGTTGCTTCCTGAGTGGACAGTGTGATTTCACAGAAGTGTGATTGACTTCGAGTTACATTGTGTTGTTTAAGTGTTCCCTTTATTTTTTTGAGCAGTTTATATATATATACATACATATACACACACACAAATTTTTTTAATGCCGGAATGATTATAAGACTATAGTTTGTTTGTTTTTTTTAAACTTTTTGATTTTCAAAATAATTTATAACGTAATTTGAATGACGTTTAAATGAACATTTGTAAATAAATATTTGACAAACATAGAAAATGGGCATTTAACAGTGTATTCTCTACAATCACAGTATAAGCATTTTTTAAGTGACACCTACATGGATATTTACACAAGTGACACCCCAGCCATCACAACGTAACCAGAAATAGGAATGCAATGCAGCAGGTCAATACAATCCAGCCACTAACAAATAGATACATGCAAATCAAGCTTCAGAGGCCCCATTAAAATCAAACAGGTACCCTACTAGCAACCAGATCGATTCAATCAGGATAGCCCTCTGCCTTTCTGAGCACCATGTAAACAGCTTGTGGATTCAGGGGAAGCAAAATAGCGAATCACCGCCTGACTACTAGACTGGATTAACCAGTTCATTACTGCTCCCATTTATAGACATAATGATGCAAAAAGATACCACTTTCTTGCAGGGTTAAAAAAACATAAGATACCACTTTAACAGCTAAAGTGGTATCTTATTTTTTTTTTTTTTTTAACCCTGCAAGAAATTGGTATCTTTTTGAAAGTATTTCTCTTCATTGGTTGCCTGGTTTAAAATGGCGACAGCGACGTGACATTGTCAATGTCATGTCGGCTGTCGCCATTTTAAACCAGGCAACCAATGAAGAGAAATACTTTCCAAAAAATACCACTTTCTTGCAGGGTTAAAAAGAAATAAGAGACCACTTTAGCTGCTAAAGTCGTATCTTACGTTTTTTTAACCCAAAGAAACACACCACACTGGAAAATTATAATGTCGACTCAATCAGCAGACAACAGCAAATACTGACAAAGTCATAATTAATAAATCAAGTTAGTCAAATAACTTAGAAGAGGCTCAATGGTCTCACTAACCAGTGTTGGACTGCACAACACACAGTCGCTGCCGTCACTGGCTGCTTTGCTTGCTGACTGAGCCTGAGTGAGGCTGCTCCCAGTGCCCACTGCCGCGCCGTTGGCCTTGCGCTTGCTGATCCTTCCCGCGCACGTCCTCCTCTGGGTTTGGCTGCAGCTCTTCTGATGTCACCAGCTAACGCTGAAAATTACAACGAAGGCCGCCACAAAGCAGTCAGGGAGCAGGAGCACTAATAGTTAAAGAAGGACAGGGGAATCGTGAATTGAATAAAATTGGTGGGTACAGTGGAAGTTGGGGGGGCACTGGCCCCCCCTGGCGACGCCACTGGTAGAGACCTAAAATATGAGGATCCTGAGGAGTGACTTCTTGTGAAATAAGCATACCTGGGAACTTTTGAGACAGGGCTACCCGGAGGGTAACCCTGTCAGTGCCGACCTGTGAAGAAAATGACGCGATACGCGTCATAAAAGGGGCGAGGCTTAGTCGCGGAGGGGGGGCGGGACAAAAAAAACCCCTGCAAAATGTATCTAAGAAGGCGGGGAGTGGGAGGAACCGGGCGGGATGGAGCACAAGTGGGCAGAGTTTCTACTTAAACTCTGCCCACCCGGTGATCCACACATTGCCCTGGAGACCCGGTAATTTAGTCTGAAATCCGGAGTCTCCGGGGCAAAACCGGAGAGTTCCCAGGTATGAAAATAAGGAGTCATTCTGTCTTTGTTCATTCTCCATGAGTGTTTCACATTTTTAGGCTTGACTATGCCCCAGATAATTTCACTCATAATTCCTCAACACAGCATGTGAATATGTCATTACAGAGTTACTCTAATCACATTAGGCTCCACTGGAATCTACTGAGACAGCAGTCTGTGCTTGTCTGTGTCTGGAATATTTAAAGGACCATTCATTCTAAAATAGTGTGTGTGTATGCATGTGTGTGTGTGTATACATGGGTGTATGTTCACGAGTGATTGTGTACATATGTGTGTACATGTCTGCTTGTGCGTGTTTACGCATTTGTGTGTATGTATAGATGTGTGTGTGGGTGTATGCATGCGTGTGTGGGTGTATAGATTTGTGTGTGTGTGTGTGTAATTCTATACTTGACAGACGGTAAGATTTGTGCTATATTTTAGTAAGCTGGAGATGCATATCTTTACGCTACTCTGAAGTACTCATTTAGGGATCTCATTGTGTTGCGATGCTACTGCAGATCAAATTACTCAGTTTATTTCCCTGCGAATTCCCTGAGTTCCATATCTAGTACCCTCCAACTGAATCTTTTTTCTTCTCTTTTATACAAAACAGCAGGAGTATTTTGTGCTTTTTTTTCAGCATAGAAGGAAACGAAAAACTCAGCTGAATTTCTTCTGTGGGTAATAAAGAGAAACTCAGGCACAGGAGTGATCACAGATATAATGATAATTAATGTACAGGACAGAAAAATATCAGCTCATATAAAGGAAATATCATTATTAAGTCTATGACCACTTCAGTGCACACCTCTGCTGTGTATGTTGTGTCTGGCTTGTAACACATCAATATATGCAGAAAATATAGCAGTTATATGGAGGCAGAGGTTGTGATGGGACTTTTTCATTTGTGAAATGATGGAGGGTATGTATATGGGCTAGGGTGACCACACATCCCGGATTGTCCCTTATTGGGGGTCTGTGTCCCGCGTCCCGGGTCACCCCCCACCGGGACAACAAAGAGTCCCAGAATGGAGCTACACGCACCAGTCCAGCCAGCCAATGAAATGTATTTGGCTGAGCCGGCCAGTGAGGACCATATAGCAAATACATTTCATTGGCTAGCTGGACTGGGCATGCGAGACAGCTGAGATGGAGCAGGTATGCTGGCGTTGCAAGTGAGGCCCGCGGCTGAGGATCCCGTCGGCGCTGACCATCTTTCTGAGGCTGACACAGTGTAAGAGTTCCCAATTCTTACTCTGTGTCAGCCTCAGAAAGATGGTCAGCGCCGGCGGGAGCCTCAGCCACGGGACTAGGGTGACCACATGTCCCGGAATGGCAGAATGGAAATGTGGTCACCCTAACGTGGGCATAGAGAAGTCACAAGAATGAAGAAATTAAAAAGGAACTTTCAACCCCAATAAACTTTATCAGATGAGGTCTATCTACTCAAAGTACATCTCAGGCTGGGATTCATCAAGGTATGAATAGCTTAATGCACTAGAAAACCGGAGGATTTCTTTGCGCATTAACCATTCTCCCATTCAGCAACTGCCGGATTGTATCGGCCATTCATCAATAAGCGACAGCCAGAGAGAACTGCGTTTGATCCATTATAGTATATGGGGCGAACACACGCATACACATTTTCGCTTATGCGTATGTGTGGGATTATCAACTGACCGGCCTATTTAAGCAATTTTCCCTGCTTCGCATACGCTTACCAGGGAAACACAACAAATTAATGAGGAATACCCAAAGGTATCCATCAGTGATCGCAGTGAGGTACTGGCGAAGACTAGTGTATTTGATACCCTGCTTTTCCCGCATTTTGATGAATCCCGGCCTAAGTTGTTTAATATTTTTTTTAATCATACTTACCACACATACTTGACATCACTCAGATCCACAACAGCTTCAGTGACACTGTTCCCCATATTATATCTTTTCTTGGGACATACAACTATTTTTGTTCTTGACACAAGCCGCCGCCGTTCATATTGGAGCCTCAGAAGATTTGTTTACGCACACTCCTTATCTATGTATTTTTTTTCATATGTACAGCTTTCTGAACTGTACATCCAGCTGGAAGACATTTGTATTGTTTTCAATGCTTATGCTGTCTTTCACATTTCTGTTATCCATGTTTTCCTTGAATAAAGATCTTTAAAAATTAAAAAAAAAACAATATATAATTTTTTTTTTTTTTTTTTAATTTAACTGGTTTTAGAGAGAAAAATTATTGAAAACTGACCTGGTGATGCTGTACTGCACCACTCTATGGAACTGCCCTCTGTGTCTGAATTACCCCACCCATCACCCAACCCAGCTATACCTGTGCTCCTTGTCGTCTATTTGCCTGCCTCCAAGCCAATGGGCAGGCTTTGAGAGCAAGATTGGTAACTACTCAAGAGGGAGAGCGCTGCCAGTCAATGGAACCATCATGAAGATGGCACCACTCTCCCTCTCACTAACAGAAATGTCATTTTTTATTTAAAGGGGAACTACCACCCCTCAACAACTTAAGCTTGAGTGGATGTTCATCTGGCGACTAGCTGCTTAGTAGCGCTAGTCGCCAGAAATCTTACCCGGTTCTGCAGATATCGGCTTTTTGCAGATGGTGACAGGAGCAGGCGCACGGACGTCTCGTCACAGTGACGTCCGTGCGCCTGCTCTGTCAGTCCCTTTCGGAGCCAAATGGCTCCAAAAGGGACTGACAGAGCAGGCGCACGGACATCACTGTGACTAGACATCCGTGTTTCCTGCTCCTGTCACCATCGGCAAAAAGCCGATATCTGCAGAACCGGGTAAGATTTCTGGCGACTAGCGCTACTAAGCAGCTAGTCGCCAGATGAACATCCACTCAAGCGTAAGTTGTTGAGGGGTGGTAGTTCCCCTTTAATGGTAAATTAGTTTAAACTAGTTGAAGAGCCGTCACACGGGCCACAGTGCCACTGGCAGCCTGTCGCAAGGCAGTCATGCGCAGTAGAGACTGCCTGCGCTGCGGCTGATACAGAGCAGCCGTGGCGCGGACAGTCTCTACTGCTCATGACTGCGTCGTTACACACGTTTTAGCAAATTATTATATAGGATAATGAACATGCTTTTTTTTTTTTTTTTAAAGACATGAACAACAAAATGGACTGGGGAGATAAAAGCATGCAATTTCCACTTTATTGTGCAAACAAATTCTCAAAATGTAGATTTGGAAATCCAGATTGCCTTTTTAGTCTTCACAGGAGAATTGCGGCATCCCAAGTTAGGTCTCAAGTCACACCAAAGTGCCGCGGCCACCTGGCCCAGAACCACTCCCCTGTTTTTTGCAATGCACATCGTGATGCTCACATCATTAGTCTGGACAGATCTGCCCTGCAGCCCACAGGTCACTGTTCAGATCGGCTCCGGTGACCCTCCCTGCGTTCAGTGCCTGGACACAGGAGAATTGCAGTGCAATGCTTTAGGTTGCATCACAGTAGAAAAATGCCACGTTGGGGTCAATATGTTCTGTTTGCTGGAGATCAGCGCATTGGTATTAAAACCTACTCTAAAATCATCAGTGTGACAAGGCCTTACTGCTCAGGAGGTGGAACAGTAGTGTGTAAGTCACAGCATGAAGGGAGCAGGGCAAGGTGAGATTGTCTAGCCTGTACGCTCTCACCAGCACAGCCCACTGATCTTTTTTTTTTTTTACAACCAGTAATTGTACCCTAGTGCTCCTTTAAAAGTGTCATCTGAGGAATCCAGTGGGGTGGAAGATAACTTGAGGGGGGGAGGTGAAGAAATCTTACAAAACAGTTTGAATGGCGGGTTGAGTTGAGTATACTGTCCTCCTTATAGGGAATTGTGGCACAGACTGCCTTCCTTATAGGAAAATGTTGAGTACACTGACCTCCTTAGAGGGACTTGTTGAGTATACTGCCCTCCTTATAGGCATACTTGGGAACTTCCAGTTGAGGGCTACCCGGAGGGGAGTCCTCTGTTTGGCAGGGGGCAACAAAAATGACACTAATCGCGTCAAAAAGGGGCGGGGCTTGACACAGTGTGTGTGTGGGGACTTAACCCTTTGAGTGCCAGAGTGGTACGGAATGCATTGCAAAGCAATGGTACTCAGAGGGTTAAATGTGTCACACAGAAGGCTGGGGACGGAGGCACAACGGGAGAAAAAGCAGATGTGGCAGAGTTTCAATAGAAACTCTCCACATCCGGAGGAATCAGCCTCTGCCCCGGAGACCCGGTAAATCTCTGTCAGAACCGGCGTCTCCGGGGCGAATCCGGAGAGTTCCCAGGTATGCTTATAGGGAAATGTTGTGTATAATGCCCTCCTTATAGGCATACCTAGGAACTCTCCGGATTTGCCCCGGAGAGTCCGGTTCTGACAGAGCTTTACCGGGTCTCCGGGGCTGATTCCTCCGGATATGGGGAGTTTCTATTGAAACTCTGCCACATCTGCTTTTTCTCATGCTGTTCCTCCGTCCCCAGCTTTCTGTGTGACACATTTAAGTCCTGCCCCCCCACTCACGTCAAGCCCCGCCCCTTTTTGATGCAATTAGCATCATTTTTGTCACCCCCTGCTGAACAGAGGACTCCCCTCCGGGTATCCCTCAACTGGAAGTTCCCAGGTATGCTTATAGGGAAATATTGAGTATACGGCCCTCCTTCTAGGAAAATGTTGAGTATACTGCCCTCCTTAGAGGGAAATGTTATGTATACTGCCCTCCTTAGAGGGAAATGTTGAGTATACTGCCCCTTATAGGGAAAAGTTGAGTATACTGCTCTCATTAGAGGAAAATGTTATGTATACTGTCGTCCTTATAGGGAAATGTTATATATACTGTCCTACTTATAGGGAAATGTTAAGTATAGTGTCCTCCTTAGAGGCCCTGCAAGTGGCCGATGAAAGTATTGAGCATCTTTGCTGTTCACAGCACCTACTAATCTGTTGGTGAGCTAATTCCCAGATTCCTCATTACTCTATATACTGTGGGTTTTATGTTCCATTATGATAGATAACATATTCTGGGATACTTTAAATATTTAAAGAAACACTAACACCTAAAATGTTCTGGGATTATGCACACTTAAATCCCTCATAATCCATGCTAGCCTTTGTAAAAATGATCTATTTCTTTTCTGAAGCCTAACATCTACTAGAATATGCTCTATGGGGCTCTGATTACTGCTTTTTCCAGAGGCCCAGGGATTCAATTACCATAGAAGTCCTGATAGTGTGTCTAAGAAGTGACTGCTCTGCATTGTATTGAGATGAGATGAAATAAGGTAACAGCCTCTCTGAATAGAACAGCAAGGGGTGCAATTCTTAACCCTTAACTGTATTTCCTCTGCACAAATAATTAACCAAACTGAGTCAACATACGCATTGAAATACAAGTTTGTGATTAGATTTTAGGGATCTGACATAACATAATTACATCTCGAAGTACATTTTAGATTTGTAATTATATAACCCAATTTTATTTTTAGGTGTATGTGCCCCTTTAATTGAGTGTCTCCACCTCGCAGACTAGCAGACTCCTCATACCGCTGTGCTAATGAACATTTATTGTTCTCAATACTTTGATCTACCCCAAGTATATGACACTGTATCTATGCTGACAGTATGTACACTAAGTCAAGGTCCCCACTATTTTTTATTCATATGATTTATTCCATATATTTGTGTCCATATGTTTATTCCATACGTTTGTGGATATAAATGATATTCGTCCAAATTTATTTGTTAACCAGCACCTGAAGAAGGGACTCTAGTGTGCTGAAAGCTTGCATTTTCTAGGCTCTCTGTTAGCCATTAACGGTGTCACCTATACATCACCATACGTGGGAACTCTCAGGGTTTGACCCTGAGACTCAGGGTTTGGACCCAAATCTCAGGGTGAAGGGTCAAATTCTCAGGGTGAGGGAGGTCTGTGCCACCTACTATATGAATTTCCCCAATTAAATGTTTCCTTGGCCTCTAAACTGGTGCCATTAATACCAGAAAGACAGTGGGAGATGTCCTGCTTGTCTTGCTTGTGTTCAGGCAGTGAGTTATCCAGACTGTAGCATGTTAAAGGTCCCTCGCACACTGACCGGAGCACCTCTGTGTCAGGGCCGGATTTGCCATAAGGCAGAGTAGGCATCTGCCTACAGGCACACCCCACAGAGGGGCGCCTGTCATTGGAATCAATTATATTTTTATTTTATTTTTTTTTTAATATTTTCATTCACCCTTCCCGCTGCCTGCCTGTCTGCCGCCCGGTGAGATCCTGCAGTTGCTCTCTCGGTGGCTTTTTAGTAGTGCAGAGTGCTGGGAGATGACATAATTTCCCAGTGCTCTGCATTCCTAAAGAGAAGACCGCGCGGGAGCAATGGGAGCTACAGTCCTGTGCAGAAGCAGGCATAGACTTTTCCTGCCGCTGGACCACCAGGGAGGTAGGAAACGGGGCAATGTGGAACTGATGGTGCAAGTTGGAGATGCAGGGGGTAATGTGATTGCAAGTTGGAGCTGATGGGGACAAGTTGGAGCTTATGGGGGTAATGTGAGGGCAAGTTGGAGCTGATGGGGACAAGTTGGAGCTTATGGGGGTAATGTGAGGGCAAGTTGGAGCTGATGGGGGTAAGTTGGAGCTGATGGGGACAATGTGGAGAGGATGGGGGTAATGTGAGGGCAAGTTGGAGCTGATGAGGGCAATGTGGAGAGGATGAGGGTAATGTGAGGGCAAGTTGGAGCTTATGGGGGGCAATGTGAGGGCAATATGGATATGGGGGGTAATGTGGAGATTTGGAGCATTGTGGAGGTGTCCAGTGGAGATGGCCAATGGGGGGGGAGAGGAGCTTCAGATTTCTGTGCCTACAGGCTCCTGAGATGTAAATCCAGCCCTGCTCTGTGTTAGAGCAAGCAGGCACATATCGCATAAAATCTACATTATGGGAAGCTTTAAGGGTTAATATTTCAAAGATCTCAGGGTCAGCTTATCTTGAAAGTTCCCAGGTATGTATATCACTCATGTTTGTCCTGAATCTCTGGGTTTTCTTATCTTTATCAGGTATTCTGGTTCTCTTACCTGTCTCTTGTTTTCCCCGCCTTGTTCTAGTGACGCCCTTGTTTGGGCCTATATCAAGCACTGACACCCTTGTGTCAATGTGAGAACAAAGCTTTCTGAGTATCCAGTGTTTGACCCAGCTTTCCTCAACTACGTCTTTTGTCTCCTGATTCTGCTACGGCTCCTGTGCTGGTTTTGATCTCGGCCTGTTATTTGATTATTCTTCTGCCTGCTGATTTTGTACCATGCTGCTGTATTTGACAGAGGCAGCTATACTTCTGGTAGGTTTAATACGTTGATTCCAGACCTGGTGAGTAGCTGTCTGTGTCCTGGGTGGTTATCCTGCTATTAGGTTTCATGGCCTGCACCTCTACACGGCTTCGGCTGCAGCAAGACCTCATGGAAGCAGCCACCGACTGCTAGCAACTTTCTCAGACCTTTGAACTCTAACTCCTGGCTCATTGGGGCCTACCTAGTAAGCATACCTGGGAACTTTTGAAACAGGGCTACCTGGAGGGTAACCTGTCAGTGCCGACCTGGGGGAAAATTGACATGATTCGCGTCATAAAAGGGGCGGAGCTTAGTCGTGGAGGGGGGGTGGGACAAAAAAAAAAAAAAACCCTGCAAAATGTATCTAAGAGGGCGGGGAGTGGGAGGAACCGGGCGGGACGGAGCACAAGTGGGCAGAGTTTCTATTTAAACTCTGCCCACCCAGTGATCCACACATTGCCCCGGAGACCCGGTAATTCAGTCTGAAATCCTGAGTCTCCGGGGCAAAACCGGAGAGTTCCCAGGTATGCTAGTAAGTATTCCATATTGTCTCCCGTCATTGTATATTGTATTTATATAAAATCAGCATACCTGGGAACTCTCAGGGTTTAGACCCAAGTCTCGGGGTGAAGGGCCAAATTGTCAGGGTGAGAGAGTTTTGTGTTACCTACTAAATGATTTACAGTAATTACATGTTTATGTAGCCTCTAAATTGGTGCCATTTGTTACAGAAAGAATGTGGAGAGGTCCTAGTTGTCTTGTTTGTGTTTAGGCAGTGATCTATCTAAGTTATAACATGATAAAGGTTCCTTGAGGACCGACTGTAGCACCTCTGGGTTAGTGCACGCAGGTATTTGTTGCATAAAATCTACAATATGGGATGCTTTAAGGGTTAACATTTCAAAGATCTCAGGGTCAGGTCATTTTAAAAGTTCCCAGGTATGCAAATCAGCAGCCTGCTACTTCTTGTGGGGATTCCATTCCGCAAGGTGTTCTCAGGCAGTTTACATTGGGCGCTCTGGAAAAGGAGCTTACAATGTTAATCCTTTATTAAAAAGTACTCGATTCACATCTTCTCTACTGCATAACATGGTATCGCCATGCCTGGCAACTCTCCAGATATGCCCTGGAGACTACATTTTTTTTTAGGGTTAATTAAAATCTCTCTGGGGACAGAAACTGATTCCCTGTTGGTGGTGAGTTTCTTCTGCCCGCTTCTCCTCCTTCCCAACCTGTTCCTTCCACCTTCTGCCCACTTCTTCTACTTCCCACTCTGTTCCTCCCACTTCCTGCATACTTCTCCTTTTTTCCACCCTGTTCCACCTATTTCCCACCCACTTCTCCTCCTTCCCACCCTGTTCTACCCACTTTTCCTGCTTCCCACCCTGTTCTACCCAGTTCCCTCTCACTTCTCCTCCTTCTCACCCTGTTCTGCCCACTTCCCACCACTTCTCCTCCTTCCCAGCCTGTTCTACCCACTTCCCACCAACTTCTCCTCCTTTCCACCCTGTTCTGCACATGTCCTGCCCACTTCTCCTACTTTCCACCTTGTTCCACCCACTTCCCACCCAATTGTCCTCCTTCCCACCCTGTTTTATCCACTTCCCCCATCTTCTCCTCCTTCACACCATGTTCTTCCCACTTATCCTCCTTCTCACCCTGTTCCACCCAGTTCCCTCCCACTTCTCCTCCTTCTCACCCTGTTCTGCCCACTTCCCACCAACGTCTCCTCCTTCCCAACCTGTTCTTTGTACTTCCCACCCACTTCTCCTCCTTTCCACCATGTTTCACCCACTTTCCTTCCACTTCTCATCCTTCTCACCTTGTTCTGCCCACTTCCCCAGCCACCTGAATAAGCCCCAACCCCCTTTTTGACACAAATCACGTCATTTACATCCCCCTGGTTGCAGCACATAATCCCTCTCTGGGGGCTCAAGAGGACAAAATTCCCAGGTATGGGTATCGCATTTTCTTTTATTTTTAGGAGGACTGAAGAGGAGTTTACTGTTCCTGATTATTTTACCAAAAATCACACCCTCCTCTCCTTGAAGACCAAAGGAACACAGAAAGAATTGTATTCTCCTCCACTGTCACCTGTGTGAACTGTATGCCTGATTGTAAGTTATTTATTTGTTCAGTACAACAAGTCTAACCTGAATACACACCTCAAACACCTTACGGACAACTGCACATGAAGTGTCTTACAAGTGACTTATTTATATAGACTGTGTACATCACGGGATCACTTTCCCTGCAATCTGATTGGCTGAAACCATGAAACAGTCCAATACAAAGAGATAGCTATTTGCAAATCGTTTCACCTTAAACGTTCTCATTGATTAAGCTATTGAGGTACTGCTTCACAAAAAAAGCCATTGAAATAAATGGGAATTTTAGGAAATTTTTGTCTCCCAGGGTGCACTTTGTTTTCTCCAGAATGGTACCTTTTCTGTTGATGAATTAGGCCCATAGTTGCTGAGGCTGTCCATCTACTGCAACATTTCCTATATCCCCTATGTTTATTAAAGAAGGGGGGAAAAAAACATATTAAAAAAAAGACATTGAAGACATTTCCAATTAACCCCTTAACGACCATGTGATGTGCCAGGACCATCACTGTTTTTTTCCTTTAAAGGAGCAGTACACTTTTTCTAAGAAAATGTATATGTTATAGAGCTTTTCCTGCTGAGTAAAACAAGGTCACTTCCACCGCTCTCAGTTGTTTCATTCAGAAGTTATAACAGTTCAAATAATCAGGAAGTGAATTTACGGTATTTACTTCCTGATAGTTCTAACTGACAGGAAGTGAATTTACTGTGTTTACTTCCTGATAGTTCTAACTGACAGGAAGTGAGAGCCAGTTTCTATCACATTCTATGGAGAGCTGTAAGTCACTGGCTTTCCTCTTCATTAGAATGTAACAGAATACTAATTGGAAGCTGACTACTAGAAGGCACTGCTAATGGAAATAAACATGGGTATAAACTGTATTAAAGGGGTAGTAATACTTTAATATTACTAATCCCCATATTGTAGGCATTTAAAAAAGAAATGAATTGCCCCAGTGTCATCTCTCAAACCTTTATGGTTTGAGAGATAACTGTACGCAAAGTTCCCTCCTACCCTCCCCTTCCCTGAAGTCAGCGTTGTACTGACTGCAGGGATATCCGGTCTTATTTTCATCAGGCGGCTCTGCAGCAGAGCCGAGATCGCGTTAGTAAAAAATAATTATTTCACTAAAATCGTCTTCTACGTGTGCTTGCAAACCAAGCACACATAGAAGACCATTTCAGTATAATAATTATTTTTTACTAACGCGATCTCGGCTCTGCTGCAGAGCCACAAGCCTGTTGTACGACAGACTTCTCCTGCAGTTAGTACAACGCTGACTTCAGGGAGGGAGGAGGGAGGGGGGAACTTTGGCTTTGGTTATCTCTCAATTTATGGTTTGAGAGAGGACACTGGGGCAATTCAATTCTTTTTTAAATGGCTACAATATGGGGATTAGTAATATTAAAGTATTACTGTCCCTTTAACTCTGGAAATATACATCTGTCAGCAATGGGAGCACCCTTATGTTACTCATCAGGAAATGCCCTACAATATATGTTTTTTCAAAAAAAAAAGTTTACTGCTCCTTTAAGGATTGGTGATGGTCCTGGCACGTCACGTCCTTTTTACTTACAGTGCTTCTGCAGAGCGGTCTATCTCAGATCAGTGCTTGGAGCGCCATTAAACGGAACAGGTCACATGTTCCAGCGCATAGGCGAGGATCAAAGCAGTACTTAAGGGACGGTAATTTCCCTTTACCACTGGTCCTTAACCCCTAGAGTGCCAGGTGGGTACATTGTACGAGTTTGGACACCTGTACCCGCTGTGCCAAGCTCGTACAATGTACCCACTAAATGTGGTCACTGCATAAGCCGGTATAACCGGCATGCAGTGGCCGCATTTAAAAAAAAAAAATTCCTGGCACCTATGGGGGGACATGAGGATCACTCCTCATGTCCCCCCTGTTATTGATCTCCCAGCCGATCACGCTGGGAGATCAATAACACAAGAGGAGAAGCGCAGCTTCTCCTCTCCCCTCTCTCCTACCCGAACTTCCGGGTAGGAGTTGGCGGGACCGGGGGAATCCTCCCAACGTCATCGGTGACATGGTCACCGATGACGTTAGGGAAGTTTCCCCGGTCCCATTCACTCCTACTGGTGGTAGGAGAGAAGGGCAGGAGAGCCAATTGGCTGGGAGATCAATAACTGGGGGGACACCAGGAGGGGTCCTGATGTCCCCCACGAGGTCTGAAAAGTTAAGAAAACCAAATAAAAAATAAATAAAACGGCACAGTAGCCCTATGAGTGTCGCAGGGGTCCCCAGCACATTGCTTTGCAATGTGCTGGAGACCCCTGTGGCACTCACAGGGTCACTTCTTTTGGGAGGATTTTTTTTTTTTGTAAAAACCTCATTGGGGGGATCGGGGGGGGGGGTCCTGATACCCCTCAATGAGGTCTATAAATAATTTTTTTTTTTTTTTAATGTAACCCTGTGTGTGCCACAAGGGGGGTCCAATGCACCCCCCCCCTCCTGTGGCACACACAGGGCTTTTATCATTACTTTGTTACCAGAGATTGTTGGGGGCCATCAGGATTGGTCCTGATGGCCCCCCAACAAGCTCTGATTACAAAGTAATGATAAAAAAAAATAACCCTGTGAGTGCCACAAGGGTCCCATGCATTGCTTTGCAATGCGCTGAAGACCCCTGTGGCACTCACAGGGTCACTTCTTTTGTGGACACATATTTTTTTTTTTTACTAATACCTCATTGGGGGGGGATCAGGGGGGTCCTGATGCCCCTCAATGAGGTATATAATAAAAAAATTAAATAAATAAAAAATTAACCCTTTGTGTGCCAAAGGGGAGGCCAATGCAGCCCCCCTTCTGTGGCACACACAGGGCTTTTATCATTACTTTGTTATCAGAGATTGTTGGGGGGCCATCAGGATTGGTCCTGATGGCCCCCAACAAGCTCTGATTACCAAGTAATGATAGAAAAAAAATTAACCCTCTGAGTGCCACAAGGATCCAATGCGCTGGAGACCCCTCTGGCACTCACAGGGTCACTCCGTTTGTGGACATATTTTTTTTTTTTACTAAGACCTCATGGGGTGGATCAGGGGGGGTCCTGATGCCCCTCAATGAGGTATATAATAAAATAAATAAAAAAAATTAACCCTGTGTGTGCTACTGGGAGGGGGGTTTCAATGCAGACCACTTTCATGTGGCACGCACAGGACTTTTTATCATTACTTTGTGATCAGAGCTTGTTTGGTGGCCATCTGAATACAAAGTAACGATTAAAAAAAATTAACCCTTTGTTTGCCACAGGGGCCCAAATGCATTGCTTTGCAATCCACTGGACACCCCTGTGGCACACAAAGGATTATTATTTTTTTCCCCCTTTTATTTTTATTTAGACCTCATTGTATGGGTTCTGATGCCCCCAACGAGGTCTGCACAAAAATACTGGGGGAAAAAGCCCCAAAAATGCTCGTGCCACAGGACGGGGGGTCCAACGCAGTGCTTTGCAATGCGTTGGACCCCCTGTGACACACACACACACTATTCTTTTTTCATTATTCTGTTTTTTAGACATTGATGGGGGACACCAGGAATGTTCCTGATACCGCCTCCCCAACGAGGTATGAATACAAAATAATAATTAAAAAAAACTCTTTGTGTGCCACAGGGGGTCCAACGCATTGCTTTGCAGTGCATTGGGCACCCCTGTGGCATGCACAAAAAATGCCTCCAATCCCCCCCACACATACACACACGTACCGTATCCCCCTGCCTGGTTCCACAGCCAACTGGAAGTCCCATTCCCCAGCCTGACCCCCAGCCTGTTTCCACTGCCTACTGGTAGACTCAAAGTACCAGTATGCACTAGATTCAGGCTGGGAGTCACATTTTGTATGAGGGGGACATACAGTGCACACTGGTAGTCACAGATCCCCCATATACACTCTCAGACACTGCCCCACCATCACCACCATCCTTGCTCCTCTGCTCATACCTACACACACTGCCTAATCCCTCACCCTTCCACACACTTTGTTACACTGGTAGTCACAGGTCCGCACGTACACCGGCTGACGCCCTAGCTTCTTTCATCTGTTAGCCATAAAATCACACATACACTGTTTGCTTTCCCATTCCTGTTTCACTGGCAGCTAAGCTCCTGTCACCCAAATTGGTATGTCAACCCACAGCAGTGGGGTACCATTTTTCTTAAGCTGGCAAGAAGTCCTCCTAGGAAATCCCACGCCATTGAACCATTTTAGTATCTTTGAAGTGACTGATGTGTAATAAAAATGTTTTGTTTGTTTTTTTCCTGTAGCACCACATTCTAGAAGTAGTTGTGCCAACTAACTTAGGGGTAAAAAGGCAAGTGACCCCTCATTCAATGCGGCAGGTTATTTTCTTTCCAAAATGGTATGGTTTTTGTACCTTTTCTTCACTTCTGAAGGTGTTATAGCAATTTTTGTACAGGCAAGTCACATTTGAGAAAATGATAGAACATCAGAGGTTGTAGTAGGTGTAGTTTTCTACTTCTAGCACCCCCTAAGGTAGGTCAACTAATACCAATGGGGTGTCGTTTGACTCCTAAGAGCACTAGCTAATGAATACAGTTGAAAAATCAGGGTAAGTGGGGAGGGAATCAGTGCAGCAATATAAAATTTGTTAATTTTTTTCCCCTCGTATATAATACTTACCCCCACTTCATATAAGGCGAAGAGGGGCAAAACTGTGCGTATTACGGTCCTAGCATGTGACCGGCCACTAATGGGTTAATATGCATTTTCTTGCTGTGGAGCAATGTGATACACTTATATACATACACACAGTCTGATCTCCTAAACACAGGGACACCAGGGTGATACACTTATATACACACCACACAGTCTGATCTCCTAAACACAGGGACACCAGGGTGATACACTTATATACACACCACACAGTCTGATCTACTAAACACAGGGACACCAGGGTGATACACTTATATACATACACACAGTCTGATCTCCTAAACACAGGGACACCAGGGTGATACACGTATATACACATCACACAGTCTGATCTCCTAAACACAGGGACACCAGGGTGATATACTTATATACACATCACACAGTCTGTATCTCCTAAACACAGGGACACCAGGGTGATACACTTATATACACACCACACAGTCTGATCTCCTACACACAGGGACACCAGGGTGATACACTTATATACACATCACACAATCTGATCTCCTAAACACAGGGACACCAGGGTGATACACTTATATACACACCACACAGTCTGATCTCCTAAACACAGGGACACCAGGGTGATAATACACTTATATACACACCACACAGTCTGATCTCTTAAACACAGGGACACCAGGGTGATACACTTATATACACATTGCACAGTCTGATCTCCTAAAGACAGGGACACCAGGGTGATACACTTATATACACATCACACAGTCTGATCTCCTAAACACAGGGACACCAGGGTTATACACTTCTATACACACCACACAGTCTGATCTCCTAAACACAGGGACCCTAGGGTGATATACTTCTATACACACCACACAGTCTGATCTCCTAAACACAGGAACACCAGAGTGATACACTTATATACACACCACACAGTCTGATGTCCTAAACACAGGGACACCAGGGTAATACACTTATATATATACCACACAGTCTGATCTCATAAACACAGGACACCAGGGTGATACACTTCTATACACACCACACAGTCTGATCTCCTAAACACAGGGACACCAGGGTGATACACTTATATACACACCACATAGTCTGATCTACTAAACACAGGACACCAGGGTGGGAAAGAGGGACAGAGGGATTTGGGCCTAAAAGAGGGCCTGTCCCTCCTACAGAGGGACACTTGGGAGGTATGAAACAGGGATTTAATATCCGGCCTGATTCGGACAGCACTCCCAACTGGTAGAAAAATATAAAAATGCTGCTTGTTTAAATAAAAACGAATTTTAATAAAAAATCAGATTGCTTGATAACAATTCTATGAGGGTCAATGCGTTTCGAAGCTTAACGCTTCTTCATCACGACCCCAATGATATCTCAAAGAATTATAGCAATGCCAAAAACAATATTAAAATACAACACAGTATTAAATTTACTGTCTCCCACCTCTCTTCTCCATCCTTTCTTACATCACATCTCACTCTCTATCTCCTCCACCCTCCTTTCGCCTTTTTCTTTATCCTTCCCTCGTAGACAGGTTTTCTGGCTAATGTCTCTCCTCTTGATCAATTCCCAAACAGCTGCAAACCTCATTTCTCTCCTTCACTTAAAGAAACACTAACACCTAAAACTTAAATGGGGTTATGTACACTAAAATGACGTGTACTTCATACAACATCTGTAAAAATCCTCCATCTGCGAACTGTAATCTAGTCCTACATTTACTCTGAGGGAGCTGTTACTTTTATTTTGGCAACATGGTTACTGTGTGATGTGGTTGCCCGCTCTTTTAAAAGGATACCGAGGGAGCAGACATGCCTGCCTTTTCCAGGGATTATCCGTGAATTTCTGTAAATGTGCTGGGATAAGAGAACAGCTTGTTTGAAAACAAGAGCAACGGTTATTAGTCAAAATCAATGAACACGTTTCACGGCAGTGGTGCTTGAAAATTCCTTACACCCTCATTCCCCCCAAGCGGCTGGCAGCTGGTGAGGCCCCATGGCTTCGGCTATGGTTCAGGGAAATCACATTGGAGGGTTTAGTGAGGGTTTCCCAGGCTCCCCTCCCAACTAATAAAAGCTGTGACTTCTTTAATGGGATAGTAATGTTTCACAATAAAAGCAGCTCCAATTAATCTTCATAGTATTTGGGCCATGGAGAGTGTTATTTCAATACTGTCAGAGTTGTAGAACAAGAGTAATTGAATGATAAAGTATCCCCCTCCTGCCCCTTTTACTGATGTAACACTGCTCACCTCAGAGCAGCAAGACTGTCCAGATGGATCACAGAGAGGGACAATCTTCAGTGATCATAAGGAAAACCCTGAAAAACCTATCAATGGGGGCAGGGTTTTCATTGTTCTCACAGTTAGAAGATTGTCCCTTGCTGTGAGCTGTCCGGTGAAGGGACCAGATTCCACATCTGAGGGGATGTGTCTTACACTTGGTAAAAGGGGCGGGAGGGGGATATTTTATCATTCAATTACTCTTGTACTACAACTCTGACAGTATTGAAATAACACTCTCCATGGACCAGATACTATGAAGATTAATTGGAGCTGCTGTTTTTATGAAACTTTACCATCCATTTAATTTGCCATCTACGTCATTGTTTGTGTCTTTATTGCATGCGTTGTGTGAGTTTATTTACAGTGTTATGGGAGAGAGAGTTGGTTAATAATGGAATAAAAGTCAAGGGTACTGGGGCCTTATAGTGTTTGTGTTCAAGGAGCAATACATCCTTATTGTGAAAAACCAAATATTTAAGAGCTTTTACTACTGATTAAAACAAGGTAACTTCCGTCGCTGGGTCATTTCTCAAAGTTTGTTTTGTATATTAGCTGTTAACAACACTGCCCCCTAGTGCCAACACAGTTCATATGTTGCTTTCTATGGAAGAGTAAAGACTATCTGCACTTTCTTTGTCGATATAAATATATGTGCTTGTTATTAAAGCATCCATAACATTTGCATTTCTAGACATAGGCTAAAATTACTGATTTTGGTGTAGATAAGTTTATGGTGTTGAGCAAGTGTAGATTTAAACCTTTGAGTGGCAGAGGGGTTTGCAACGCATGGCAAAGCAATGCATTGTGTGCCACTCTGCCACTCAAAGGGTTAAGAGACTGGTGCAATTGTTGACTAAACCATCTGCCCCACTGCAGACAGATATAAAAAAAAATCTAATTAATTTAAATACCTTCCAAGTGTCCCTCTTTAGGAGGGACAGTCCCTCTTTTAGACCCAAATCCCTCTGTCCCTCTTTCCCACCCTGATGTCCCCGTGTTTAGGAGATCAGACTGTGTGGTGTGTATATAAGTGTATCATCACCCTGGTGTCCCTGTGTTTAGGAGATCAGACTGTGTGGTGTGTGTATAAGTGTATCATCACCCTGGTGTCCCCGTGTTTAGGAGATCAGACTGTGTGGTGTGTATATAAGTGTATCATCACCCTGGTGTCCCTGTGTTTAGGAGATCAGACTGTGTTGTGTGTATATAAGTGTATCACCCTGGTCTCCCTGTGTTTAGGAGATCAGACTGTGTGGTGTGTATAGAAGTGTATCACCCTGGTGTCCATGTGTGTAGGAGACCAGACTGTGTGGTGTATATATAAGTGTATCACCCTGGTGTCCCTGTGTTTAGGAGATCAGACTGTGTGGTGTGTATATAAGTGTATCACACTGGTGTCCCTGTGTTTAGGAGACCAGACTGTGTGGTGTGTATAGAAGTTTATCACCCTGGTGTACCTGTGTTTAGGAGATCAGACTATGTGGTGTGTATATAAGTGTATCATCACCCTGGTGTCCTTGTGTTTAGGAGATCAGACTGTGTGGTGTGTATATAAGTGTATCACCCTGGTGTCCATATGTGTAGGAGACCAGACTAGTGTGTATATAAGTATATCACCCTGGTGTCCATGAGTTTAGGAAATCAGACTGTGTGGTGTGTATATAAGTGTATCACACTGGTGTCCCTGTGTTTAGGAGACCAGACTGTGTGGTGTGTATAGAAGTTTATCACCCTGGTGTACCTGTGTTTAGGAGATCAGACTATGTGGTGTGTATATAAGTGTATCATCACCCTGGTGTCCTTGTGTTTAGGAGATCAGACTGTGTGGTGTGTATATAAGTGTATCACCCTGGTGTCCATGTGTGTAGGAGACCAGACTAGTGTGTATATAAGTATATCACCCTGGTGTCCATGAGTTTAGGAAATCAGACTGTGTGGTGTGTATATAAGCGTATCACCCTGGTCTCCCTGTGTTTAGGAGATCAGACTGTGTGGTGTGTATATAAGTGTATCACCCTGGTGTCCCTGTGTTTAGGAGATCAGACTGTGTGGTGTGTATATAAGTGTATCACCCCGGTGTCCCTGTGTTTAGGAGATCATACTGTGTGGTGTGTATAGAAGTGTATCACCCTGGTGTCCCTGTGTTTAGGAGAACAGACTGTGTGGTGTGTATATAAGTGTATCACCCTGGTGTCCCTGTGTTTAGGAGATCATACTGTGTGGTGTGTATATAAGTGTATCACCCATGTGTCCCTGTGTTTAGGAGATCATACTGTGTGGTGTGTATATAAGTGTATCACCCCGGTGTCCCTGTGTTTAGGAGATCAGACTGTGTGGTGTGTATATAAGTGTATAATATTGCTTCACAGCAATAAAACTCACAGTAATATTTGTTTAAACATCAGTATATGTGTTTATAAATTAGTTTGTGTAAATAAAATACTTTGGTCTTGTTGTAAGTCATTAATTAGGTTACACAAGGAGGTGTCAACAGGTCATGAAATAGCCTAAAAATTATCGGTATTGCCCCTGCCACCAGCCACGCCCCCAGCAACATCCCCTAAAACTCAAGTGTCCCTCTTTGGCAATTTGAAATGTTGGGAGGTATGGTCTGTGGTGTCATTGGTTTGCCCCATAATTGCACCAATAACCATCTAAATCTGTTGAATGACACTTTGTGCTCTGTTATGAAGTCGTATTGTCCAAATGGAAAGTGGTACTGGAAATGTTTTTGAAATGTTGGAGTGTATGACCATGAATGAACAGGGGCATTTTAATGCATGAGCGTACCTGGGCATCCAATCTCTGAGGGCATTATCTTGGGTACCCAACATTCCTGGTTATATAGAAAAGAACCATTTTAATCCTGTGGTCTGGTGGTCATGGAGAAGGGAGGCTGTTCTGGGTATATAACACATACAGTACACATGGCAGCTCTCTCCACCAATAAGAAGGAAAAAAGGAAGGTTACCACTCAATTTAACCCTTTGAGTGCCATAGGGATATTGGTTTGGCACTCAAAGGGGTAAGATGGTCCTACATGTTTAACTATATTTGGTGCCCCCCCCCCATTATTTATTATAAATGGCGGTGCCCAAAGTCAGATAAGGGTCAGGAAGCTTGAACCTTTCCCCCTCTGTGGTGGTGCCTGGTTTCGGTGGGGGGGAACATTACTGTCTAAGAATAGTGGAAGATGTAGTCCAACAACAGCTGTAAAACACAAGGAGGACGCCACTACTCTAAGGCTATAATGGTTCCTGTATTGCTGCAGAGTGAGTAAACGTTCACCTTGATATAACATATATCTGGATATTTTCATTTACCTGGGGAAGGGAGATGAATATTCTTGACAGCATGAACTCTAGATGTACTTAATTGATCAGTAAAGGTCTCACCTGGTCACTGTGTATTTCCTGTTTTACCAGTAATTTTGGTTTCTCCCTTTCTATATTTTACCCGCTCTTTATCTCATCTCCCTTTCCCCCTGGACTCCTAATACCACTTTTACACAGGCCACACCAATACAGAGGTGGTGCTGGACTGTATTGGCTTTCACATAGGTGACTGGTGATAGTCACCTATGTGAAAGCCACCACAGCCACCATTCTCGTGAAAGCCACCATTCTCATGAATGCACCAGAAAACTGCATCGTTATGGAGCTCCCACAGGAACACAGTAAAGATGCAGCAATGAAGGGCTTCATCAAGTTCTGTGGTGGCCACCAGCAGGATTTCACATAAGTGACATACCACCCTACATTTCAAAGTGGTCAAAGAGGGACAATTATGTTTTAGGTGGTGTTGCTGTCAGAGCAACTGGTCACCAGCAAATGATTACTTCATGATGTATATTATACAGGGCTAGAAATTTCCACTCACCACTAGCCAATGGCGAGTGAATATTTATGAGTAGAAATTCAGCCCTGGTGGGTATGTTATGGCTTGCAGTGGCGAGTAACTTTTCAGGTCTGACTAGTAGCAAAGGACTTAAAATTATAAGCCCTGATTATGATATTCCATGAGTGGTAGAGCTCTTAAATGAACAGCACAATCTGTTTTTTATGAAAAAAAAATATATTTTGTAAGGATTTTCCTGTTGAGTAAAGCAAGAGTATTTCCACTACTGAGAGAAACATATTTCCAGAGTTATTACAATTTAAACTTGCTATTTTACATTAGCAATGCCCTCTAGTGGTCAGATTCCAATTAGTAATTATGTTACATTCTAATGGAGAGGAAAGTCAGTGATATACAGTTCTCCATAGAATGTGATAGAAACTGCTGATTCACTTCCCTGTCGGTTAGAACTATCAGGAAGTAAACACAGTAAACTCACTTCCTGTCAGTTAGAACTATCAGGAAGTAAACACAGTAAATTCACTTCCTGATTATTTGAACTGTTATACATTTGAATAAAACATCTGACAGCAGTGGCAATATCCTTTTTTTTACTCAGCAGGAAAAGCTCTATAAAGTATAGGTTTTCATTTAAAAAAGACTACGGCTCCTTTAACCCCTTAATGACCCTTGACAGGTCATAGTACATCATGGGTAGATCTGAGTTAACGACCTATGATATACTATGATCGTCATGGAATTCTGGGCTCCATCCGCGGCTGCACCCATTCGGGGAGTCCGGAACCGAAAAAAAAAAATGCTCCGGCGGTCCTTAAGTGACCGCCCGTGTGCGTGTGCGGCCGGGTCCTTAAGGGGTTAAGCAGCCCCTGGTTTGATTCCGTCTCCTGTGTTGTGAATGCACCTTTCTCCTGCATTCCCTCAGTGATCCTGATGCAGCAATTTATTATATTAATTAATTACATGGAAGAAAACTAAGTATTTTATTTACACAGATTAGTGTAACACATATACTGAAGCTTAAATAAATGTTATTGTGAGGTTTATTGCTATGGAGCAATGATGTACATTTACATACACGCACTATGCCAGTGGTTGGTGACGTGAAGTCCTCTGGCTACTCCCACACTACAACTCTGTTAACCAGAATGATGGGAGATGTAGTGTGGCAGCAGCCTGAGGACCTAACACTGCCCACCGCAATACTACACAGTGCAATCTCCTAGAAAGAGTGGTGTTTGAAAGAGGGACATAAGGATTTGAGTCTCACAGAAGGAATGTTCCATCTAACGCGAGAGGTATGGAGTGATATTGGGGGTTGAGCATGAATGGCTGATTCACGTGGGAGCCAGCCAATAATATTCAACTGACGCTGATGTGGGCTGGATGTCAGCCACAACCAACCCCCTTACATCCGGATCACTGGGGAATGCAGGAGAAAAGTCAGTTCACACCACAGGAGACAGAACGGTAGCAGGGGCTTCTACAGTTCTATCACTCATGTAAAAGAGGCCAAAGTCATTCCAATTATGGTTGACAACTACAAAACAGTGACTATATAATATAGATGTATAAATAAATGAAAATCAACCCTGTATGTGCCACAGGGGTAACCAATACATTGTTTTGCAATGCTTTGGTTACCCAGCTGGCACCGAAAGGGATAATAAGAAATACCTCCCACGTGCTCCTTGGATTTCCAGTGGAGGTGTCAACTGAATAGGAGAGGACCAGTCCATGTGGGATATCAACCATGAATGAATGTCTGACTACAATACAAGGGGATGGTCGTGATGATGATGGTAGGGATGATAATGATGACGAAGATGGGATAAAGGGGTCCTGATCTCTTCTTTTTAAGACCTCCAAAACATTGTTTTGCTTTTTGGAAATTCTTCTTTTCTACAATGCAGTTGGTTTACCCCAGAAATCATCAGCTGCCTCTTGGGAGAAGATCCCCAGACCTGTCCACTGAGATCTGTATTGCCAGAGGTGGGGTAGCAGTGTCAGCCCCATTTCTATTGGATGCACAGATGGGTGTGACATCTAAGCAGCCAATAGGAGACACAAATTGCCTCTCTGGACCTCACAGCATCATCTTCATGGAGGAGAAGACCAGGTGTTGACCTGTACAACAGTGGTTGGGCTTGCAGTGGCAGTCTCATTCCTATTGGCTGGGCAGGTGTCTGTGACCTCACAGCAGCCAATTGAAACCATCAGCTGCTTCCCTGACCAGCTATGAGAAGAAGTGGCACAGGTGGAACTTAACACTGAGGGCTGTGTAATCCTGATGTTAACCCTTTGAGTGCCAGAGGGGTAGGGAATGCATAACTTTGTAATGCGTTCCGAACCCCTCTGGCACTCAAAGGGTTAAAGAGACACTAACACCTAAATATGATAGGCTGCCTAGAAAGTGATTGACCTGCACTAACTTTAAATGGACTGAGATAAGGTAACAGCCTTTCTGAATGGAAGAGCAATGGCTACTAATATTAATACATTAACAGCATTATCTCTGCACAAAAGATTAACCAAACTGAGGGCTCGATCCAAATGTTGGCGTCTCCAGAAAAAACTGGAGACGCTGGTTTTAACGTCAATTGAGCAATGCAAATGTTCTACTAGAAACAAGCGACGCCAGTTCTGAAACAGACATCGCCCGTCGCCAGAACAGCAAGATCTCACCCATAGAGGATAATGTACAAGCGACGCCAAAAGCGATTCAAATGTTGGAGTTAGTGCTAACTCGCGTTAAACTGCAACATTTCTCTCCAGAAATCTAACACCTTTTTTTTTGGAGAACAGCACACAAGTAAGAGTAGAAAACCAACGTCTCCAGTTCTGAACAGCATTCTCTGTGCTTTTCCCTACCCAGCCACTAGGGGAACACAGAGAAGGATTTCAGCACCATTGACAGCTTTGAATGCCATAGGGATGTGCACTGCTCACCCCTGTGGCATTCAAAGGGTTAAAATCAATAAAACTACTACACCAAGCACTACACAATGCCCCCTTCCACATCCCCCCCCTTAGTATGTCACATATATTGCATATATGTGACATACTAACCCCATCCACATCCACCTCATGGACTTCCATGTAGTGGACAAATCTGTCTTTTATTCCACAATTAACCCTTTGAGTACCAGAGAGGTAGGAAAGCATTGCTTAGCATGTTTCCTACCCCTCTGGTACCCAAAGGGTTAATAGGCAACGTATGGACTACATACCTTGCCTATATATATATATATGTGTGTGTTTTAAACTTTTTTTTAATTAAAATACTATTATTAGACAGTTTAACTTAGATCTCATTCATTGTTAACCCCCTACCTCCTGTGTCCCATTGCTATTAGTACTTTTGCTCCACTCTTCTTCAAACTGAGAGTGGAGCAAAAGTACTAAAAGCAAAGGGACACAGTAAGTAGGGCATCATGAATGGTTGAGATCTAAGTTAACCCTTTGAGTGCCAGAGTGGTACGCAACGCATTGCAAAGCAATGCGTTGCGTACCACTCTGGCATTCAAAGGGTTAACATACAACTGAGGGAGCAGGCTGCACTGTGACTGCAGCGCTTCCCTCAGCTTTATTTATAAATTCTTTATTTATTATTCATCCCCTTGCTGCGGGCGGCTGTGAAGCCCGCAGCATAAGAAAACCCTGGTGACTAGTGAGGTATTGGATAAAGCGGGAGGAGGGGACAGAGACATTGGAGGAAGCGGGTGGTAGGCTTGTATTTGCTGCCCGCTTCCTCCAATACCTCTCCTCTAGCGGTGGCATTGTGCCAGGCTGCCTGGTCGCCTTGTGCAAATCGTCCCTTTTCACAAGGCGTTGTACAATGTTGTACAACGCCTTGTGCAAAGGGACGAATTGCACAAGGCGACGCCAGGCAGCTGGGCACAAAGCCAACGCGAGAGGAGAGGTATTGGAGGAAGCGGGCAGCAAATACAAGCCTACCACCCGCTTCCTCCAATGTCTCTGTCCCCTCCTCCCGCTTTATCCAATACCTCACTAGTCACCAGGGTTTTCTTATGCTGCGGGCTTCACAGCCGCCCGCAGCAAGGGGATGAATAATAAATAAAGAATTTATAAATAAAGCTGAGGGAAGCGCTGCAGTCACAGTGCAGCCTGCTCCCTCAGTTGTATGTTAACCCTTTGAGTGCCAGAGTGGTACGCAACGCATTGCTTTGCAATGCGTTGCGTACCACTCTGGCACTCAAAAGGTTAACTTAGATCTCAACCATTCATGATGCCCTACTTACTGTGTCCCTTTGCTTTTAGTACTTTTGCTCCACTCTCAGTTTGAAGAAGAGTGGAGCAAAAGTACTAATAGCAATGGGACACAGGAGGTAGGGGGTTAACAATGAATGAGATCTAAGTTAAACTGTCTAATAATAGTATTTTAATTAAAAAAAAGTTTAAAACACACACATATATATATATATAGGCAAGGTATGTAGTCCATACGTTGCCTATTAACCCTTTGGGTACCAGAGGGGTAGGAAACATGCTAAGCAATGCTTTCCTACCTCTCTGGTACTCAAAGGGTTAATTGTGGAATAAAAGACAGATTTGTCCACTACATGGAAGTCCATGAGGTGGATGTGGATGGGGTTAGTATGTCACATATATGCAATATATGTGACATACTAAGGGGGGGATGTGGAAGGGGGCATTGTGTAGTGCTTGGTGTAGTAGTTTTATTGATTTTAACCCTTTGAATGCCACAGGGGTGAGCAGTGCACATCCCTATGGCATTCAAAGCTGTCCATGGTGCTGAAAGCCTTCTCTGTGTTCCCCTAGTGGCTGGGTAGGGAAGCACAGAGAAAGCTGTTCAGAACTGGAGACGTGGGTTTTGGATTTTCTGACTGAACTTGATACTTTGCAGTGCTGTGATTGGCTGTGGTGCTAGGTAACATTTTTATTGTGTGTTTTTAGGTAAGATTTTCTATGCGACGCAGGTTTAAGATTAACGTGTATTTTGTTGGTTATCGCTCGTTAGGCTTTCTAGGTAAGGAAGATTTGAATCTCACGTTACCTGGTCTTGCTTAACGAGCGAAGGCAGTTTTTTTCTTCACGTTGGTTTTAACGCCAACATTTGAATCGAGCCCTGAGTCACTAAAGCATAGTCTGCACCTGCATTAAAATACAAGTTAAGAGTTAGATTTTAGTGATATAGAATAAAATAACTACATTTTACTGATGCTAGCTGGAAGTACATGACATTTAACCCTTTGAGTGCCAGAGTGGCTTTACAAGAGTGGAGATGATGGGGGCAATATGAGGGCAATATGGAGCTGATGGGGGCAATGTGGAGCTGATGGGGGCAATGTGGAGCTGATGGGGCAATACGAGGGCAATGTGGAGCTGATGGGGGCAATGTGGAGATAATGGGGCAATGTGGAGCTGATGGGGGGCAATGTGGAGTTGGTGGGGCAATATGGAGCTGATGGGGCAATGTGGAGCTGATGGGGGCAATGTGGAGTTGATGAGGCAATATGGAGCTGATGGGACAATGTGGAACTGATGGGGGCAATATGGAGCTGATGGGGCAATGTGGAGCTGATGGGGGGCATTGTGGAGCTGATGGGGGGGGGTAATGTGGAGATTTGGAGCATTGTGGAAATGGCCAATGGGGGGGGGGGGTGCTTCAGATTTCTGTGCCTACAGGCTCTGGAGATGTCTCCAACATACTGAGAATAAATGTGTTGAAGGCCTCTAGAATTTAAGGGGACAAAAGTCACACTTAATCGGAATTTGGTGAAATTTTATTTATCCACTAGGTTCAGTTAGTTTGCAACATAATTGCTATTTTCTTTGTACATTTGGATCGTAAGGCATGAAACTTTAATTCTTTTGCTTGATCACATCACACACACACCTCTTCACCTCAATCACAGACTCTGGCTTGGACCTCACGAAACAGCAAACCCCAACTGGCCCACTAAAAGTCTGACGTAAAATTGTATACAGTAAGAACTGACACCTCAGCCATTCCTCCTCTTTTAGCTCCTCTAGACAACAGACTACCCCGATCACCTGGCTAAAACACCTCTTAGTCCTAATCTTGACATCTGCCAATATCTCCTTGACCTTCCCCCTGTTCACTTCATCTTGAAGGAACGTGGAACGGAAAGCCACAAGGATGAGAGGGTAAGGGAAGGGTCTGGGTTTGGGGAGTTGGGTGCACCCCATTGGAGGTCCATCTTCTCTTTCCGTAGTCAACATCTCCTCGTTACCACCACCACTGTGATTGAGGGTCTTCAAATCTTCCCCAAAGAGGGCTGTAGTGAACTCTTTAAAAAATGCAGCTCTTTCAGAAGGTGGGCCGGAGGGACAGATGTTTCCAACTAGGAGAAATTGCTCCTTGCCCCCCAGATGGCAAACCAGATCTCTGAAGGACGTCTCAATGTCAACAGTGTTGTCTCCTCTGTGTTGTTCTTGGCCTGAAACAAATGTATTGGAAAGACCCAGATTTAGAGAATGAAAGCAAGGAGCACTAACAGAGGAATAGACAGGACACCAATAGACCCAGGGAATATACTAATGTAAAGCATTAATGTGCATCATGCAGAATAACGGTGCCTTTACTAGTAGGGACATTAGCACTATAGCATGAACCAAGATGGTAACAACACCTGGAGTTTGGGCAAACCTTATGCATTATAATGTACTGTGCAGCCCAATGGCACCATTAAGAGTATGGATATTAGCACCAATACATGCGCCAAGCTGGTAACATGACCCAGGGGATTTAAATATTGTATTTTCTGATGCTTTTTTATGTAATGTGAGAAGTTGTGTCATTTTTTTATGAGGTTACAATGGTAATAATTTAATATCCTGTAGGCATGAGTCTTATGTTTGGGCTGGCCTTCAGCACCTTTATATTTTATCAAGTTCACATCACTATATGCTATACCTGGTGAATGGTGGGGTTGACCCAAAATGTTGTTCTTATGCATCACTGGGAATCACTGCCACAAAGACCACAGACAAAAAAAAAGGATGATCTCGTGCAGGGTGACACAGTGACACAGACAGAAGGAGATAGAAGTCTGTACCTCCTCCTGCAGGGTGACACAGTGACACAGACAGAAGGAGATATGAGTCTGTCCCTCCTCCTGCAGGGTGATACAGTGACACAGACAGAAGGAGATATGAGTCTGTTCCTCCTCCTGCAGGGTGACACAGTGACACAGACAGAAGTAGATATGAGTCTGTCGCTCCTCCTGCAGGGTGACACAGTGACACAGACAGAAGGAGATATGAGTCTGTCGCTCCTCCTGCAGGGTGACACAGTGACACAGACAGAAGGAGATATGAGTCTGTCCCTCCTCCTGCAGGGTGACATAGTGACACAGACAGAAGGAGATATGAGTCTGTCCCTCCCCCTGCAGGGTGACACAGTGACACAGACAGGAGATATGAGTCTGTCCCTCCTCCTGCAGGGTGACACAGTGACACAGACAGAAGGAGATAGGAGTCTGTCCCTCCTCCTGCAGGGTGACACAGTGACACAGACAGAAGGAGATATGAGTCTGTCCCTCCTCCTGCAGGGTGACACAGTGACACAGACAGAAGGAGATATGAGTCTTTCCCTCCTCCTGCTGGGTGACACACAGAAGGAGATATGAGTCTGTCCCTCCTCCTGCAGGGTGACACAGTGACACAGACAGAAGGAGATAGGAGTCTGTCCCTCCTCCTGCAGGGTGACACAGTGACACAGACAGAAGGAGATATGAGTCTGTCCCTCCTCCTGCAGGGTGACACAGTGACACAGACAGAAGGAGATATGAGTCTTTCCCTCCTCCTGCTGGGTGACACACAGAAGGAGATATGAGTCTGTCCCTCCTCCTGCAGGGTGACACAGTGACACAGACAGAAGGAGATATGAGTCTGTCCCTCTCCTGCAGGGTGACACAGTGACACAGACAGAAGTAGATATGAGTCTGTCCCTCCTCCTGCAGGGTGACACAGTGACACA